>JAUZSX010353604.1:0-10031 GCA_034780655.1 Idiosepius hallami
AATATAAATATAAATAAATATAAATATAAATATAAAAAATTAAATTAAAAAAAATAAAAAATAAATAAAATAATAAAATAAAAAATAAAAAAAGAAAAAAAAGAAAAAAAGAAAAAAGAAAATAAGAAAAGAAAAAAAGAAAAAAAAAAGAAAAAAAATAAAAAAAGAAAAAAAAATAAGAAAAGAAAAAAAGAAAAGAAAAAAAGAAAAAAAGAAAAAAATAAAGAAAAAAAAGAAAAAAGAAAAGAAAAAAACCAAAAAAGAAAGAAAAAATAAGACAAAAAAAGAAAAAAAGAGAAAAAAAAGAATAAAAATTAAGAAAAAAAGGTAAAAAAAAAGAAAATCAGAAAAGAAAAAATAAAAAAGTCAAAAAATAAAAAATAAAAATAGAAATAAATAAAAAAAAACAATCGAAAACAAAAAGAAAGAAAAAAGTTAAAAATAGAAAAAAAAGAAAAGAAATTATGAAAAAAAGAAAAAAAAAAGAAAAAAAAGAAAAAAAAGAAAAAAAAGAAAAAAAAAGGAATAAAAAAGAAAAAAGTAAAAAAATTCAGATAAATTAAAAAAAGAAAAAAAAAGAAAAAGAAAAAAGTAAAGAAAAAAACAATCAAAAAAAAAGAAAGAAAAGAAAATATAAACAAACAAATTGAATAAAAAAAAGGAAAATATTATAAAAGAAATAAAAAAGAACAAAAAAAATATAAGACGAGAAAAGACGAGAACAAGCAAACAAAATCTCGTCAAATCTCGGGCAAAAATGTGTTTTTTATCATGGCCGATGTATAATATTAATTGCCATCATTGCAGTTAAAAATGGGATTAGATAAATCTAAGATGAAATATAACGTCTGATACATCCAATAAGTTCGGCAGGTTAGCGAAGTTGGAGTACTGGTAAAAGCTCGGGTTCTGGAATCGTATTACGCAAGTTCAAATCCCAGTCAAAGGCACTGCATTCACCTTAAAATGGCCTTTTGCCAAACTAGGTTGGTGCCACTCTCCAAGTAAATATATGTTGTCAAAACCATTGAATTCACCCTAAAAATGGCCTTGGGCCAAACTTGGTTGGTTCTGCTTCCTTAGTAAATATAATATAGTCAAAATTATTGCATTCACCTTAAAAATGGCCTTGTGCCAAACTTGGTTGGTGCTGCTCTCCAAGTAAATATAATATAGTCAAAACCATTGCATTCACCTTAAAAATGGCCTTGTGCCAAACTTGGTTGGTGCTGCTCACCAAGTAAACATAATATATCTTCAAATGTTTAAAAAAAATTCTAAATAGTAAAATAGATAATCATGTCCCTTTCTTGTGGAAGATCCAAGCAGTAAATTTAAAAATTCAAAAATATTTTTTTATAAATTGATTTGGAAATAATCAATTGTCTCAGAAAACCTTAAATAACTAAGAAATTATTTATTTCTGCAACATACTTTATATTTACCCAAAAAATACAAATATGATTTTTTTTTTTTTACAAAAAAACATAAATGATTTTTTTTACAATAACTTTTATCCTGAATAAAATCAATAATTAAAAAAAAAATTCTTTCTTTAAATATAAAAATTGAACAATAAATCAATTTTTGGGAGAAAATGGAAGAAAAAAAAATATATATATATATATATAAAACAATTTCTTTCTGCACTTAGAAAAAAAAAAAATTCAGTAATTGCACTTTGCAAAATTTTTTTATAAGATTTGCGATTATATATTATAAAACAAACATGTAAACAAGCAAGGTAGAGGGTCAAGAAAATGATTGCTCAACGGGACTACCTAGCATAATGATAACAATGAATTTGTTCATAACAAATATTCACAACTCTTCTCAACTTTGATTGGAAATTTAAAAAAAAATTCTTAAATATTATTTTAGAATTTGTGTCAGCATACTTTCAGAAAATAAAAGAGTTCCATTTTGTTAATGAGCAACACTTTTTCCCCTCAAGAATTATAGAATAAACAATTTATTATTCTTATTCTACCTTAATAAAGGCTGAGAAAATTTGGGTTATGTTTTTTTTCCCCTTTTTATTTATTTTTTGAAGGGAAATTGTGATGTTAAAAAAACCTACAATAAACAAATAGCCAGAGGCAATAAAGAACTTCTCAGAATCACACAAAAGAATCAATCAATACAAAAAGTAATTTTAATCATAAAACAATTTTAAACCATAATAATTCAGTTATTTATTTATTACATTTTTTAATCATTCATAATTTTTAGTTAAATAATAATATTGAAATACTAAAATAAGTTTTATTTAAGTGTTCTTTTTCTTGTACATGAAATTTGGGAAGGGGGAGCCATAGAATTTTCAGGAATATATCTTTTCCCCACAAAAAAAACTTTTGCAAAGCCAGGGCTCGAGGTAAAATAGTCTCAAGTGATTTTTCTAAAAAGATTCAAACAATAAAAGTTTTAGAAAATGGAACAATATGCTCAATTTTTTAACAAGTCTGTTTAAAAATGTCTAAAGAAATTCAACAACTTTTTATGCAGAAGAAAAATTAATTCAAAGTAAAATGGATTATACTTTTCTAAAAAGTAACTACATTTTGAATTATTGGTTTATTCATAACATGAAAGTGAAATAATATTTCATGGGTTTGGCTAGTAACGTTTTATTAGTTAGTAAATGAAAATATTTAGTAAATAATTTGCCCATAGAGCACTGAGGGCTAATGTCCTGAATCAATGTTTTGTTTTACATTATCTAAACAATATTTATTTTTGACTTTGCTACATTAAGAAAAAAAGAAACCCAAATCATAAGACTTAGAATAAGTTTAGACATTAATACTCCAATAAAAGAGCTCATAAGACCTGCACCAACCAAAAAAAAAATATATATATATATAATTTTAAAACTATGCAGCATGTTTGATCTTATTGCAATTTTCAAAAATTAAATTAAAATTAATAAAATCATTGTTTTTAATTTATTTGCTATTTGAATCGCTGAGTGATGGCAGTTATGAAAAATTTTGTTTTGGGACCCACGATGATAAAAAAAAGTGGTATAACATACAAAATACTCACTGTGGCACATATATTCTATATACCTGGGTGAGATAACACAGGGAGGTCAAAACTGGCTGTCTGTTTAGCTACTAATCTAAAAGCTAAATAAAACCAAACTATTCTAATTTTCAATAAGGCTACTTATACAGGAAACAAAGCTAGATAAAAAGAATTGTTGCTCTTTGCATGTCTGTTTGTCACCCTGTGTTTTTATGCATAACACATGTTCATCAGACAGACTATTCACAGATGTCAGATGTGATAGAATATGATCTAATGAATAATAGAAATACATTATCAACACTTTTGTAAAAATTTAAATTAAAACAGATTTCAATCAAAATTTGAAAAAATAATTTCATAATTACCTGTTAAAACTGAAAAAGTGTAATTAAAATAACAACAAAAAAAAGTAAAAATACAATGAAGTAAAATGAATAAAGCTTATATTGATTCAAGAATAACTTAAATTCAACGAATTAAATAGTTTTATGCAAAAAGCTGTAAATAAGAAAAGAAAAAATGTCTGGAAATAGAAAACCATGGATTAAGGTTTTTTTTTTTATCATTTAAAGTTTTCCTTAAAAGTCAAAATAATCAGAAATTTATTTTTTTAGACTAACAACTTACAATCAACTCTCCTAAAGACAAAAATGGAGGAAAGTGTAGGTTGAAGTAAATAAAGACTTGATTTTAATTATAAATTGGAAATTTATTTTAATTTAAGATTCTAGTGTACCTGGTGTTTTAATAAGATTATTTTGCCAGTCACAGTAAAATTGATATCAAGGCTATTTTTACTAATTTAAAATTCAAGGAAAAGAAATGCAAAAATCATGAAACCGTTATAAATTTATTTTAATCAATGTCTCAGCATTTACATTTTTTTCATGTTGGGCTTTCCTTAAAATCATTATTGATTTAAGTTTAAAAAAAAAACAAATCTATTGTGATTCATCCACTCATTTTTTGGTTTCAGAACTTTTTACAATATTTACAATTCATGATATTTAAAAAAATGAAATTGGATTAACTCAATAATTAAACACTTAAAAGTGAAATTAAATTCAAACTTGAAATAACAAATGTAAAACTTTAATGGATTTTTCTAGATTTTAAGATTCCTATTCTTATAACTGAACAAATCATTCAAATTCCCATTAAAATATTTATAGTGTGAAGTTTACCCAAACTATCAGACTAACATAGATTGAATATCCATTTATACAGATTGTTCTCCTCATCAAAAGTAGGAATAAAGTTATCAAACCTTTTTTATATCCTTCTTTATATCAACCTTTATATATGCTTTATAAAAGTCTTTTGCTTTACAAACTGTGTAGAATATTGCAGTGTTGGCAGAGGACATTTTGAGCAGTTAAGGCAGAAAACAGTTTCTTTCTAAGATTATTTTAGCATTCTTGAAATTTAAAAATAAACCTATTTTGGGACACTTACTTTTCATAACTGTATACGTACTTTTGGCCCACCCTATATTAACCCTTTACCACCAGACATTTTTTTTATGCATTAAATTAAAATCTACATGATTTTATATTTTTCTTGAATCAAGAGAATGCTATAAAGGAAAAAAAAAAATCACCAAAAACATTTTTATTTAAAAAAATATATATATACATGACTTTGAGATCCAGTTAGGCTTGTGGTAGAAACAGTGCCGGCTTAGCCACATAGCGGCCCTGACACAGTATACACTTTGCGGCCCCTTTACCATAAAAAGGCAAGTTGCCCTCCTCCTCAACATAGAGCCTATGACAATATATACATACGTATACAAATATATATTGAGAGATATAGGCGGAAAGAAAGATGGATTGATAGATGTATATTTCAAGTGTGATAATGATTTTCTTATTAATCCAAACAACTAATTATTTTGGTAATTTTTTGCATTACAATCTGTGTATCCTAAGAGGCTTGCGAACCCTAGGGAGCTTGTGGCCCCACTCTCGCAATTGCAAGGTCTGCCGAGGGCCTAACCATGGCCCTGGGTAGGAAAATGTTATCTGGCTTTGAAAGTACAACTTGGTGGTAAAAGGTTAAGGAAAGTAATGTATCATAATAATATTTTTCATTTAAAAAATTCATGAATTTCTTAGACATAAACAATTTATAATTTCTTCCTTTTTTTTAAAAATAGATCATGAAAATAAGACATCTTATTGAAATACAAAGCTTGTGAGAATGCAACAACAATAGATGATGTAATTTTGTATGAGACATGTTTAATAAAGGAGTAATCAAGAGATTAAATTGGATTATGTATAAAACTATCTTCAGCAAAGATTAAACAATTTAGAATAAATTGCTTGTGGTTTTTACACCCCAATCACACACGCACACATACTACACAAACATGCACTCACACTTATGCTTGTATAATTATTTCATTTTAAGTTATGTCAATGAAATTATTTTTTCTCTATCATGTTTAAAATAAATCTTAAAACTGTCTGTTTAATTGTATGTATGTATTCAGACACATGTAAGACAATTTTAGATTTAGATACTCTGAACAGATGGGGCTTTTTAAGATGGGAAAGCAACTGATCTAGTTGAAAGAGAACACTACACTAATTTCAAACTTAAATGGATGCAGCTAATAAATAAAGTTTATGAAGCAGAAAACTCTGACAGAGAAAACCTACAGCTTCATGGTCAATGGCTAAAATCATTGGGTAATTTAGAGCACTTAAATATGGGCTTGCATTGAATTGCAGTTCTGTGCTCAACAAGGTAAATAATCAAATACACATACACACACACAGGGCATTTGCTAATTTTTTAAGCCAAACAGTTGGGTACAAATCAAGAACCTGGGGAAAGCCCAAAGGCATAGTGGATAAATAGTCCAACTTTGGAATCCCAATAAACAAATTCAAATCTCAGTCATTCAATTATTTTCACAGAGCACATAATACTTAAGAGAAAAAGAGATTAATCCCTTTATTTCCCCCACCAATGGATTAAATAGGGCAACAAGTGTTATTCCAAGGAACTTGTTGAATAAAGGAAGATGTTTACCATCAAAAATGATTATTAGTATTAAATGAAATAAGAAAAAGGTTAAAAATATACAGGTAAAAGAAAAATGAAACCAATAAACATATATACACACACACGTATATATATTTCATATATTTGAAAATACTTCTAACCAAAAAGCATTTTATTTTTATATTTAATATCTATGTATAGATTATATGGGGATTTTTTTAAAAATATTTTTTTAAAGAATGAAAAACTATTTGGAAAGTAAAAACAACCCAATAGGAAAAAGAATGAAAATAATTTTTTTTTTTAAATAATTCTGAAAAACACTCATCTGTTGATATGGAAACACGCAAATCAAAATTTTTTTGACCATTCGATAAATTCCCTTTTAAGTGATTAAGAAAGTGACACTACTCCTTTTGGGGTTAAATAGGGATTTCTTATGCAGTAAATTATTGATTCAATGTAAGGAAGAAGGTAGCAAGGTGGAGCATTGGTACAAGTTTGGACTATAGAATAGTATTAAGAGTTAAAATCCAAGTCAAAACCGTTCTATCTACCTTCTTGTTAACTTGGAAGAGTATCTCATCTAGATGAAGGGTAACACTGATTTCAAGAGTCCAAAAAAAGTTCTCCAGATTAGGGGTTATACATAGAGCTAGTGATCCTTTCACATGAAACAAATATGCTATGGAAACAACAGAAAGAAATTATTACTTGATGGGCAAAATTTCAAATTGTTTACAGACTTTTTGGACAACCTCACATTTAATAGTTTGTATTTAAAAAAACAAACAAAAAAAATTAGTTAATCTATCACTATGGGAAATGTCACCAAACAATGCATTCAAAGCAATTGCCACACATACAAAACAATGTAGTGTAGATAATGTCAAATCCTCCCACAAAGAAATGCCATAGTCTATTAGAAAGGAAACATCACACTCTAGGACAGGGTTTCCCAATGGGGTCCGTACCATCTATAAGGAGGGGGGGAGACTTCAGGTAGGCAGTGGTCAAATTTATATAGGGGTCCCTGAGATTTTTAGGGGGGAGGGGTGAAAGACTGAGAGCTTCTAGTAACATTCTGTGTAAAATAGAAGAATAAAAAGTTCATTTACAAGAAACTATCATTGAATTACAATGTGATGAAGAAGTGAAGAGAATCCTTGAAAAACAAGGTATGAATGAAATGTGGTTACACTGCAGTGAAGTGTATACAATGGTATGATATATTAATTGACCCACTTGATTTATAGCTGTTATTGTTCCCATTTGACAGACAGTGTAGAATTTTGTTGAATAAATTATTTGAATATTCAATTATCTATTTTCCCTTTAATTAAGTACTACCACTACTACTAACATTATTATGTAAGGATGCATGTAGGTATCCGAGTGTTCTAAGGGGGTGTTTGCCGAAAAAGGTTGGGAAACCCTGTTATAGGATAAAGGAAATGTCACAGTTTATGGCAAAGGACATGTTACGGACTAGAATAAAGGATATATCTACTTGGTTGAGCACCAACCCAAGGTAAGCACAAGGCAATTTTTATGTCCTCATTATATCCTAGATCCTTTTTTTTTTTTTTTTTTTTTTTAAATCTAGGGTTGGTTTTGTTTTTGATGGATGATTTGTGTTGTTGTCAGGTGTCTTTTAAGCCCTCCACATGTATTCATTTTTTTTATTGTATATTTTGTTTCTAAGGATGAAATTGTAAATACTATTTTCCAAAGATGAGAACAATAGTCCCAAAAATACTTTTAAAAAAATTGATCATACCTCATCTCAAGGATTCTGAAAAATAATTAACTTTAAAAAGTAACAATTCAATGTTGTCTACATATTTTGAGTCCCTTACACCTAGACAAGTTGAATAAATTTGTGATAAAGCTGTTGTTTCTGTTGTTCTGGGTGTAGTGTGCATAGTAAATATATACAAATCATTTTATAAATTCTGGTGATAAAAAAAAAACAAGAAAAACAAGATGTTTGTACGAATTTGAGTCGAGGAGAAACTGTCTCTGTCTGAACGTGTAGATTAGTGACAGGCTTTTTATTTATTTAATTTTTTTTCTCGATTGCTCAAGTTTTTCTGTGGTGAGAAAAGGAAACAATAAAGAATTATCTTTGTCATAAATGCACTTAGATTGTAAGTAAAGGCACTTTTTTTTGTTTTTCAAAGAAGATTTTATTTCATTCTTTTTTTTCATCCGAATCCGTGAGATTTGTTTAAAGAAGAGGCAGGCAGACTGCGGATGATTCTCTCCTTGATTCAAAACAAAATATTGTTATTCCTCGTCTCAATAAATGTTTTCACTGCCTGCAGACATCTGACAACTTCTTGTGTTTTAAATATAAAGTTTTATTAAGGCCATGATGATGCATTAAAGGTATCGGCTAGTAATATTTCAGAGATATAATTCCATTTTCAAACTATTTGTGTTTTTCGTGCGTGTCTTTTGTGGTTATTCTGTTATAATCATCACTGTTTCAATTGTGATTATAGATTTTTTTTTTTTAATTTACGTCCATCTCCTTTAGTTTTATGTTTTTAACTGTCATTGTAGCTTTTGTAAATATATGTCCTTCTTTAATTTCATGTTTTTAACTGTTATTGTAGCTTTTGTAAATATATGTCCTCCTTTAATTTCATGTTTTTAACTGTTATTGTAGCTTTTGTAAATATATGTCCTTCTTTAATTTCATGTTTTTAACTGTTGCAGCCTTTTTAATGTATGTCCTTCTCCTTAGATTTAAATTAATTTAAAGCAATAAAAATAACAGAATAACCACCAAAGACACGCACGAAAAACACAAAGTTTTAAAATGGAGTTATAGCTCCGAAATATTTCTAAATCATACATTTAATGCATCTGCATCATTATGGCCTTAATAAAACTTTATATTTATTATCAATAATCGTATGATGCTTTAGAAAAACTACAATTTATAACAAAAATTTTTTTAATGTAAGCCTGTTGCCACATCTCCCGAAACTTCCAAATTCGAAACCTGAGAACCCTGATTGCTCTAGTGACCTAATCTTCTAATAAAGCACTTAAGAAAATCTTTTTCAAAATAAGGTCATTCTTTTTTTATCACTTGATTATTTTTTTTTATCTTTTCATTAACGGACTTTGAATGAGAGGAAAGATGACCAAACAACCAATGTTTCTAGGTGAACATCTAAGTTACACAATCCCCAAATCACATAGAATTCAGGACATTCATCCTGCACTCATTATCACAAATACAGTCTAATAAAACTAAACCAACTCTAAAAATAACTTTATTTTTAATGTTACACAAGCCCCAAATGACATAGAATTCAGGACATTCATCCTGCACTCATTGACATTAATACAGTCAAATAAAACTAAACCAACTCTAAAAATGCCTTTATTTTTTTACTTACACAAGCCCTAAATGACATAGAATACTGGACAATCATCCTGCACCCATTAACATTGAGACGATATACAAAAATTAATCCAACTGAATGTTGTTCAATATGATTTTTTTTCTGATACGACGAATTCAGTTTCGCATCACTTCTTCCTAAGCACGTCCCTAATGTGCTTTGCCATCGCAGAAAGATACAAAAATACATTTATCTATCAAATAATTTTATTTGTATACTTATGTTTTTATTGCGTTAAACTTTTAGAACCATTCGACAAAAAAAAGCGTTTGCCAAAAAAATGATTGCTCTCGTCATTAAATGACCTAAAAAGGTTGATGCGTCGTAAAACACAATCAAACAAAAAAAAAGAGTTGATAAGCTAGGAACTTGGTTATGGTACGATTAAACTGTGAGAAGCGAAAGTGCGCGGCCGAAACGAACTATTATTGGAAACGTGATAAAAAAGACATTTATCTTAACATCTCTATTTTGAAGCGAGCCTAATTATATTTGTGGTTGGTGTATGTGTAATATATATATATATATATATATATATATGCGCCCAGAACCACGCCATGT
>JAUZSX010353615.1:0-10030 GCA_034780655.1 Idiosepius hallami
TACTTCTCTTCTTACTTCTTATTTATTATCTCTTGTTTATCCCTATAATACGGCCACCTCAGGGATATAACAATAAGTTTACCATTATTCCGACAGTAGAGGTAGTTGGACTTCAGAATCATTTGTAATTATAGTTTTTATTTTTGAGATTAGGCTTCGAAATTTAGGAATTAACTTTATTATTCAGAATTTTGTCCTCATCTTAGAAAAAACAAATAATTGGATTTATAAGACCAACAGATCCAACCTTCATCGCTCTTCGGGGCCCGTGGCGCAAACGGATAGAGGCGTGGGAGTCTCTATGGTTCCAGGTAAGCATTGTCGGAAGATAGCAGTTTCAATTCCTACCCAAGTCGTCACAAAAACGTTGTTCGATAGACAACAACTACGGAAGGTAGTGATTGCTGAGGAATCAGTGACGAGACCCAGCCAGCATCCCTATCTGAGGTAAAGGTTACGGTTAAAAATAGTTAAAGACGGCCTGAAGGAGGCTAGGCCGAAACGTAGTGTAGAAACATCAAAAACCAACAAAGATGAGGACAAAAATCCGAAAAATAAAGTTAATTCCCATAATTTGTAAGTTTGAATTGCAGATGTTCCATTTGTCTTCATAATTGGACTAATCCCCTTGGGAAAGTGTTGTAGTATTGCTACAAACAACTCGGAGAGCTCACAAGCGAAGCCAAGAAGCAAGCCATTTTTAGGACTGAGGGTTAGTAAGAAAAGAAGAGTCTTACAGACGGCTAAATTCAATTGGACCTGATATTTTTCTGTACAGAAGGGTATTATATGTACATAGTCAAGCACAATCCTGAGTTAGGCATAAGGCCCTTTTTATATGCCTATTATATCTCTGGGCTTTTGTAATCAGTATTGCCTTTCACTTAGATAAGTTACTCTCCCAATTTAATGAGCCCCATCTGCCTGAGGAAAGTTAAGATAAAGGCAATGGTTTTGACTGGTGTAATACTATTCAAGAGCACAAGCTTTTACCAAAGCTCCACTTTTGCTGCCCCAGAAAGATATGAATCCGCACATTCCCTCCAGCTATGGATTAAATAGTGCATATTGTTATTTAAAAAAATATGTGTGTGAACAGTTTATGAAAAAACTGTTTTGGGGCATTTAATGACCTAAAAGGTTTGATATGCTGTAAAACAAAACAATACTATTTCTCAAAATCAAACCAAATCAAATACAACAAATGATGGTTGTGGAGCGTGACTGACTGACCGACTCCTTAATACCTTGTGATGTCACCAATAAGAAAAACCATAAATCGAACAGGTCTGTTTTCTTGAAAGTCATAGTAACAGTATTTATCAGCTCTATAAATAACTGTATTACTCAATCTTGCTTGCTGATTACTTTGACACACTTTTGTGCTCATTTTTCATCTAGACTTTATTTTGTAATTCCAATATTTTTCTTTCTAAGAAAACTACGGAAATTTTTGGAAAAGTAAAAACTATTTTAGTAATTGAGATCATATTGACCCCCAATGACTAACCTAATCCTTACACAGCAGACGGATGCTATGGGTCCACAATGATCCCACTTATTAAGTTTGACTTGGAAGCAGTTATTTTTCAGACTAAAAATTAAATTGAATTTGTTTCATAGGTTCGAATACTCTATATATCAAATTTCAAGTCTCTAGACCAAAATATATGCAAAGTAATTTGATAGGGACCATTTCGAGACTCACAAGGTCACTTAGGCTGTATTTTTTTCCTTGCGTTTTTTGTTGCACCTTCTTTTATCATTTTCTGTAAAGTTTTTTTTTCCCCATCCTAACAACCAGAATAAAAACACAATAAAACTAAAATGTTAAATGACAAAAAAATGTCAATCCCTGAAGATGGTCAAGGAGGACCAAAAACATTTGAAAGAAGACTGGAGGATTATATTAAAGATGGCCGAAGGGCAGTGAAGTTGGAGCATTGATAAAAGCTCGAGCTCTAGAATTGTAGTACACGAGGTCAAATACCAGTCAAAACCATTGCATTCACCTTAAAAATGGCCTTGGTTGGTACTGCTCACTAAGTGCATATAATATTAAAGATGCCTGATCCCACAACTAAATTTCTTGTTAAAAAAAAGGAAAAAATTGAATTTAAAAATTTTTAAAAAGAAAAAATTAAAATTTTTTAAAATATAACTTGTCAGAATATTATATTTACTTGGTGAGCAGTACCAACCAAGTTTGTCAGAACATATACAGGGACTTCTCACTTTACTCGAGAGTTATGTTCCTGAAGGGCTCGGGTAAGTGTTTTTTTGTGGAATGTGAATTTAAATAATATATCTGAGCTGAACTGTAGACTACAGAGCATATGAGGGTGGCAAATCGGGGATGGGTAATATAAACTAACTTGAATTTTGACACCTCGCATCCCAGCTGGGTATGAATGGGAATGTGGGGAAAACAGAATTGTTGATATTAGGCTTTCTTCCTACCAAAAAACAACATATTGTCCTAGACAGGGAACTTCTCGAAGAGGTCAATCACTTCAAATACCTAGGATTGATAAACACATTGTATTTCTTATTTTCTTAACTGAACTAAACAATACTGACCAGCTGCAGGTAGTTTAATTTTCTTGGCCTCGCATAATTTCAAACTAAACGCTTTATGTGACAAATTTCTTGTTGGTTTTTCACTTGCTTAAATCCGAAAAGGCGAAATGTGAACCCGCGTAAAGTAAGAAGTCCCTGCATAAGATTAATCATACTTGTAAATTTTAGATTGATTTCTAAGTAAAAACAAAATGTTTCAATTTCCATGTGCCACTCAGATCTACTGGGGCATGACCCCCACCCCCACCCACTCATCCATCATCCTCCAGATGACAACGTTAGATTTGAACATTAGTTTGAATATTCATTGCTTAGATTCATTCATGATCGGACACCATTTCATTGTTGGACACGAGGTGAGCCATGTTGTCTAGAATGCAAATAAATGGATGTTGACATATATCAGAGGCTGTAGGATTGGTTACCATAGCAACATCTAGAACTGGTCTCTCTCTCTCTCTCTCTCTCTGTCTTTTTCCTATTTTAATAGATTGCATATAATGTCTTTTCCATCCATCCAATCTCTTCTCTCTCTCTCTCTTCATATATATCTCTCTTCTCTCTTTCTTTCTATCTCTCTTTCTCTATTATTCTTCCCTCTTGCAATCTCTCTCTCTCTCTCTCCCTCTCCCTCTCTCTCTCTCTCTCCCTCTCTCTCTCTCTCTCTTTCTCTCTATCCCTCTTTCCCTCTCTCTCTCTCTGTTTCCCTTTCTCTCCCTCTCTCTCTCTCTCTCTGTTTTTGTCTCCATCTATCTCCGTACGTCTCCCTCTCATTCTCTGTAAGTGCCTCTCTGCCCCCTCTCTCTATCTCTCTCTCTTCCTCTCTCTCCCCTCCCCCTCCCCCTCTCTCTTGCTCCGCGTTAATTTTATTACTTTTATTTTTTATACAGTCAAACGCGGTATAAATATTTTTTCCTCTTTGTTATTTATATTAATATATATACAGCCAAGCTCAGAATGAATTTTTTTCTTCGTTATTTTTCTTTTTATTATTATATAGCCAAGCACGTATAATTTTTTTTCTCTGTTATTTTCATTTTTTATATACAGCGAAGCACGGTATATTTTTTCTCCGTTATTTTCATTTTTTATATACACCCAAGCACGGTATATTTTTATTTTCTTCTTTATTTTTTTCTATACAGCTGTTCTTTATTTGTTTGTTTGTTTGTTTGTTGTTTGTTTGGTTGGTTGGTTGGTTGGTTGGTTTTATTGCTTATTTGGTTAGTTGGTTGGTTGTTTGGTTAATTTGCTACTATGTTATTTAGTTGATTCCTTGGTTGGTGGGTCGGTTGGTTGATTGGTTAGTTGGTTGGTTGGTTGGTTGGTTGGTTGGTTGGTTGGTTGGTTCGTTCGTTCGTTCGTTCGTTCGTTCGTTCGTTCCTTAATTTGTTGGTTAGTTATTTGGTTGGTTGGTTAATTGGTTTGTCACTACAGAAATCCTCCTCACAAAAAACGCTTAACAAACCAAATAACCCAAAACAACAATGAGAATAATATCAAATGAATAAACAGACACAATTCTCCCTAAAATCTATAAGACCTTAAATAACCAGAAAGGTTTGAAAGGTCGTTAAACCCAAGAAAACCAAACCAATTGTTTTGTTAGTTTTATTGGTTGGTTGTTTCGTTTGTTTGTTCGTTGGTTGGTTGGTTGGTTGGTTGGTTGGTTAGTTGGTTGGTTTGTTTGTTCGTTAATTTGTTGGTTGGTTCGTTCGTTTGTTCGTTCGTTGATTGGTTGGTTGGTTCGTTTGTTCGTTAATTTGTTGGTTGGTTCGTTCGTTCGTTCATTTGTTGGTTGGTTGGTTGGATCGTTCGTTTGTCTGTTTATTTGTTTGTTTTTTTGGTTGGTTGGTTGGTTCGTTCGTTGGTTAGTTGGTTCATTCGTTCGTTCGTTTGTTCGTACGTTTGTTCGTTCGTTAATTTGTTAGTTAGTTAGTTGGTTGTTTGATGGTTGGTTGGCTTATGGGTTTGTTTGTTGGTCGGTTGACTAGTTTTTTAATTTGTTGGTTGGTTCTATTGGTTGGTTAGTTTGATCATTAATTTATTGGTTGGTTGCTTTTTTTGTTTGTTTGTTTAACGGTACTTCGTCTTCTCTTCTACCTCGTCAGGCCCAAGTTTTGCGATATAATACGTTTTACTGTATTTATATTTTTCAATTATTTTTTCTCTTTTTCTTTTCTTTTTACAGATAATCAACATACAGCCTGTGCATGAAGGGCATTGATGCATGCACCGATTCCAAGGTAGGAATTTTATCTATTTCCATTGACCACTAGCAATCTGTGATTGCAGTGGCTCACACTATACTGAGTGGGCCCCCAAAACTGTATACATTGTTTAAATACTTCAAATTCCTTCAACATAAAAAAAGCGGTAAAACATTTTGGAAATAAAACTTATGCTGTGGGTGAAAGAATGAACACAACTGTGTGAGAATAGAATAGTCTTCTTCTTCTTGGCGTCACTCGTTGTCGAGTATGACTGTCCCCCGTCTTAAATCTGTAAACCCTTTCGTGGAGGACGCCTGTGCGTGATGTCTTTTAACGTGGGGAGACTGATGCACCTGCAGTCACCACACGACTCCTTGGCAGAGGTTGGCCTTGTTCCAATGGCACGGAGAGGACCATGACGACTGGAGGCCACCCTCTGTTGCAGCCTTCAACCGCCTTCAGTGCCGTTGTGTCAATGTTGACATCATCCGCCACATCCGCCGTTGAGGTCTTGCACTATTTAACCCATAGCTGGGGCGAAGATTGGGCTTCATACCTTTCCAAAGTGTATTAGTTGACATGTTAACGTAGACAGAACATCTTAAATTCGAACCCGCGTAGCACAGTTCCGAAGTCCGATTGTCTATCCACTGAGCCACGTCTTTTTGTATTTATAGATAAATAGGGGGGAAAAGATGCATAAACAGATATTTTCAAGATTACCTGCGCCGAGCAGGAAAATTCCCAGGTTAGTATCCGGGGGCGCTCTGCTAAACCCACTGAGTAGATGCACCCTTAGTCTTTGGAAAGACATACATCTATCTAAAGATGGAAGAAGGAAAACTCTGAAGTATAAACCTGAGGTCAGTTGTTCATGTAGTCTGTGGCAATAATTTGCACCGATTGTGTGTTATCAGCAGCTCCCAAAATTGTGGATCCCTGTGTGGTATAGTCTGACAACCATACGTCGAAATCGACGGGAGAGTCCATCATATATATATATACATATATATATATATTGAAGACAATAGAAGAAAATAAGAAAGTGCTCAATACTGTAGCAGAGCTTTAATGTTGAATAGTATTATTCTCTACCCAGGTTTGACCATCAGGTTCATCAGGAGAATACCTGTTTACATGGGTCTTATATCATGATGGACGATCGCGTGGCTAGATCAAGTAGGCGCTATATTTCCAGAAGAAAATATGAAATTAAACTGGGACTTGCCAATATTTTTTTTCAAAAACGCTTCGTGTTTGATAAGGAATTATTTTTTCTTAATTTTCAAAAACGCTTTTCCGTTATTTATTTACTAGTTGTTTTTTTTTTAAATTCAAAAACGCTTTTTCGTGTTAAAGAAAAATTTAAGCAAGAATCCAGCACCAGCAGCACTTCTAAAATGCTGAAATGATTTATACAGTCAAGTTGCATTGGAAAGACTGGTTCCCGTCAGATCACCGAATTTTAGCAATGACGAGCCTGCCTGCTCAGTGGTTAGATGGGAGACCATTTAAGAATTAGCAGAGCAAGCACTAGCAGTATTCACAGTTCAATTTCGTATTTTCTTCTGGAAATATAGCACCTACTTGATCTAGCCGTAAATTAAATCCAGATGTAACACGACGATTAGAGTTTTAGATGAATAAGATAATAATGTAAAATAACTTACTGACTTTTTTTTTAAAAACAAGGTTATACCATAAAAAGAGTAAAATATACCGATAAATGAATACAAACACTATTAGGCAAGAGTGCCGTTTCACGGAATAAATAGCCGTAATGCTAGTAAACAACATTTCACTCGAATGGCAATCACTATCAAACCCCAATATTTACAGAATTTGTTAATCTACACCTTAAAAATCTTTTTTTTTCTTTGAATTTCGTTTTATCAAAGGGAATTAACCCATATTTACATTCCATTTTTAAAACACCTAAAGTGCCAAAGGGATAGTGAAAAATGAACGTCTCTATCATGGCCTCATCGACATGAGTGAAAACACTAGAAAGAATTATTGCCCTTAGGTTAACAGAGGGTTTCTTTCCTAAAAGGGGGATTGATTTAGCTTTGTTTGTATGTAACAATGAGCATCCCAAACAAAAATTATCTAAATATTTATTTTTTTCCCCATTTTTTTTATCACCTGGTAGATTGTTGTCCAATCGATAATAAAAATCGACATAAAAAAGGAAAGAAAAACCAATTTTTAAGGAAGGAGGGTCACCCCCTTATAAATTGACGTGACGACGTGCATGTGGATCATTATCTACATCAAGTGTGAAAATAATTGAAAATTTTGAAACATTTATTTAATGAAAAATAAAAAAAAGTTTTGTGTAAAAGAAAAAAATACCAAACAACCTTTTGGCTAAAAAACAGTCTGGAACAAAACATTGGAAAAATATTTATTTAATAAAAAAGGGGGGGATTTTAAATTTATTTGTTTAAAAAAATCCATTAAAAAATATGTTTAGGTAAAGGTGTTGATTGACCCTGTCGTTAATGTAAGGACATTAACTAATGTTTTTCCAAAATGGGGGATTGATTTACTATAGCCTAAATATTTATTTTCCTCTTTTTTTTTAATAATCTGGTAGATTGAAAGAAAAACCCAATTTATAAGGGGGAGATATCACCAGTTTTATTGTTATTTAAAAAATCGGATATTCCGTATTACAGAATAATATTTCTGTTTTTTTTTTTTAAATAATGACAATATAACTCTGATTTTTTACCCTCAAATTCTTTAGATTACCGACGAATATATATATATATATATATATATATATATATAGTCAAAATTTAATATAGTTCTTCCAACGAGATTTCAAAAATTTAAAGTTGATTCAGAAGCACGTGCTCACTTTCCATAACAGGAACCGGAAATTGAGTTTTTTTTAACTCTCGTTCCGTCGAGATCTCACTAATACACTTATTTATTTCGAGACTTGATTGGTCAATTTCCTTTCTTTTAAAGTCTCGTTCTGTCGAGATCTCGATGATATTTATTGCGAGACTTATTGAGTTAAATTCTTTTCAATCCAAATTTCGTTTGTGAAAAGAAGTGAAAAAAACGATGAGAGCGAAATGGAGGAAGAAACGTATGCGAAGGTTGAAACGAAAAAGGAGGAAGATGAGGGCTAGATCCAAATAGAAGAAAGCCCTTTTTATTTCACCTACACACAACACAATCAACCTTAAAGGTACTTTTAATTTAAAAAGACAACAAATTATCTTCTAACATGGACAAACCTTGTTGCAGTTTTTCATTACTATTTTGTTTCATTCTGGACGAAAAAGACAAAAATGTCTACCATCTTTAATTGGAGTCACCCACGTGTGATCCTTTTTTTTTGTTTGAAGGAAATATATTTTCTCACCAATTAAATATTTTCCTCCTGAAATTTCGTTCCAGTTTGGATTCCCCAAAAAAACTTTTCCTATTTTGAAGCAGGAAAAAAAAAAGTAAAACCACCAAAAAACAAAAAAAATGGAACTCTTTGCTTTTTGTCTTATGTTGGACTTGGGTTTTGTTTTTAAATAAGAATTTCTATACAAAAGAAATTTTTTTTTTTTACCCCAAGAAAATTCCATCGACTTTTTTTTAAAAAAGAATTTACCTCAAAAGTTGAAACTGTTTTGTGACATTTTTTTTTTTTTAAACTTTTTCTATCAACGTGGAATTTTAATTCCTCGATGATAATAAAAAAAAAGTCTAAATTGAATTTTAAGTTTTTTCTTTTTTAACAGTTTTTTTTAATCCAAGCGTTTGAATTGATTTTCGTATTTTTATTTGTGAATTTAAAAATATTTTTACTTTTTAGTAATTTCAGGAAACTCTACCATTTGCATCTATTTTGTATTATAAGTTATTTTTATTTTCTACAAATGAGAAACTTCCTGCAACATGCTAACACAATCATTCCCCATTTTAACAGCTACAAAAATTGCCCTAAAACTAATTTTCTATTATTAAAACCAAATCGTATTATTGTATCTATCTTTAGTTATATCTGTCAAATATATTAATTTTATTTGAGCTCATTAATTACTCTTAATCTTTTCCGCCTCTAGGGCCGATATTGGCCCTGACAACATAGGCAAAATACACCAATATTTTTGCTTCATTTTCCTCTATTATACGACTGAGTGACTACTTGGTATTTTTGATAAATCGGGGTTCAAAGTATTTCATGTTTCAAACTAAAAGAAAAGCAAAATCGTCTATAAATCGAGCGGTTCTAATTCATTTTGAGATCGTGTACCTCTTTAATTATTTTTGAAAAATATTGCTTTAAAAGATGATACTTAGTTACAAAAATATCATGGAGGACCGAAAGTCAGTTTTTTTTTTTGCTAGGTTTCCAGGCCGATATATCGGCCTTTGGGTTAAGTTTAGTCACTAAATTGAATGTTGGTTCCTTTTGCAAGACTTTGGATTTGAATGTTCACTTATATTCCTCGTGCATTCATTACGGTTAAAAGTTATGAAATTTTAAATCTCCCACTTTTCTATTAATGGCACTTAAAGGGATTTTTCGAATAACATTTTTAAATTCCAAATTTTTTAAACGAAATTCCAATTTCTTTGGATTAATTCACACGCTTTTATTTATTTTTATTTGTGTATTTTTTTTTCAGTGACACTAATCTACGGAATTAAAAAAAAATGTATTTAGATTTTGCTCACACATATTAGTAAATGCTATTGAAAATAGCAGGAAATGCTCTAGGAAAACAAAACTTGTTATTGCCATGTGCTTTCTGCTTCAGATGTAAGTTCATTTCATTTGAAACCATTTTTAAATTTCAAAACAATCCCAAACCTTTACCGAAATCAAGGATTGGTTACTGTTTTTCATTGATTTTACTATTCTGAAATGGAGGGGGGGAACCTATTAAAAATTCTAATTATAACATTGGTTTTGTAAAATTTGTTTTTTCCGATCCGTATCTGAAAAAAAATCTAACGTAATTTTAGAGAAACCCACAACGAGCAGGATATCAATTTTTCGGTAAATATTGCGTGTCCCTTTGGCACTTTTTAAATGTTTAAAAATGGAATGTAAATATGGATCAATTCCATTTGGTGAAACGTAATTCAATGAGCACAAAAGGTTTTTAAGGTGTAAATGAAATTCTGTAGATATTGGATTTTGGGTAAAGGTATAGAATAGTGGTCCCGGGCTTTTTTTTCTGCGTAAGTACTTTTTCTGTGTTCTGCTTGCTGAAACG
>JAUZSX010353625.1:0-10030 GCA_034780655.1 Idiosepius hallami
TCTAATATGATTCAAAATGCCCGTACGACACAAGTCTCAAAACCTATTGAGGGCACTTCGTATATTCTTTTTAATAAGTCTCGCATCAGTACAATATTTCCTCTGAATATTGAAAAAAGTCTCGACAATAAATCAACTTTGAAATATTTTCTTATCAAATTTTCGAACTCAGGAAAAGGATTCTAGATTTAAAGTCAAGACTGGATTGTAAGTTTATGAATGCATTGTATTTTGGTCAATCTTCATTGAACCATTTGTCTGTCTATGTTGAAATGAATCAAAGAAATCCGATTGGACAGAATTCAATTTAAAAGGAAGAACGCGATTAAATCGACAAAAGGGTTTGGCTCAAAATTTCATCTTATGTTAGAGAATTCAGAATCAGTTAAAACAGTGTTGTAACAGAGGAATGCAGTGATAGAAGCAGATACAATACACGAACGAAATCAAGGACGATGTCAGTTGGGGAGTGGCCATGACGCAAATACTAATGCTACATCTTGGAAAATATGACTAGGTAAGAAAGGGCAACCTATAGAAAGATGAAAGAGGCCGCGAGGGTGGATACATAACAATTTCAGCAGGGCCATGTTTAGGGCCCCCGCAGACCCCACAATTATGGGGGAGCACAAGCTTCCTAAGGGCCGCATGGCCCTTGGCTTTACAGATCTTCAATAATTTAAAACATTAGCAAATTTTTTGAGAATTCAGTAGAAAATCATTTTACACTTGATATATACAGACACTACAGATACCTATCAATATATCTCTCTTTCTATCTCTCTATTTGTATATATGGTCTTTGGTCGAAGGCTCCAGTGTGTTGGGGGTGCCACTTGCCTTTTTTAGGGGAAGAGGGTCGCAAGGTGCATTCTGCGTCGGGGCCGCTATCTGACTAAGCACGGCACTGAACATTAACCTAAAAGTTCAGTTGACAACACACATATATTTACAAACTTCACTGATATTAATGTTCAACCCTCAATGTTTTTGACCCTAAACAAACATCTTGCTCATCTGGCAAAAGTGAAAAATAATATTCTTCAGTCCGTTTCCCCATCGTGTGTGAATATCGATCCGAAATATTGACGAGAATTCAGTACAACATTGGCTTTTGAAAGGATCAGAAATCAATAAGCAATGAAATCGAACGGTTTCTTACTTTGTAAAAGTGTGTGGGGAGGGTGAGCAGACATACGGGTGTCAGCGGGTTATGACATCAATGGGAGTCAAGGTGTTGAGAAAACTAAACATTAATACAAAAAAGTATTTCTATTTAAATGATTGTGTCATTTAAACACGTTTCATTAAAAGGAATTTTTTTAAAATTATTTTTAATTCAATTTTTTTCTTGTTTTCTAACAAGAAATTTAGTTTAGAGGTCAAGTGTCTTAATATAATTGCCTAGCTTTCTTCCCAACATATTCGGTCCTCCTTAACCATCCTCGGGGATTGACGTTTTTTGTTGATTACGTTCTATTTTTCTTTTTATCGTGTTTTGATCTGATGTGTTTATTTATTTATTAGGTTTTTGTATTTAAGATTCTTTTTTACTCCCTTTTTTTTTGCTGGGGAGGCGGAGAGACGTTCCATGTTTTTTTTTTTATTAAATTAGATGAAATTTTCTGTTTCTCTGTTTCTATTGTCAAAAGGTCTTTTGTTCAGTTTTGGCTTTTTGTTTCTTAATACGCAGTGCTTCTAGTATTGCTAGTCTTTTGGGGTTATATGTGTTGAACTTGAGAATCGTAATACGCGAGTTCGAATCCTTGTCGGTCTATTTGCGTTCATAATTGGACTAATACCCTTGGAAAAAAGTATGAATCCCCACATTCCCTCCAGCTATAGGTTAAATAGTGCATATTGTGTTATTCAAAAAAATTACGTGTGGACAACCCCCCCCAAAAAAAAAAAAACAATGAAATGACCTAAAAAGGTTGACATGCCATTAAAAAATAAACAAATGAGAATTCATGACGTGAACCTGGAAACATTTAACAAATTTAGAAAAAGAATTTGCCAGTTTTTTTTTTTTTTAGTTTTTTTTTTGGGGGGGGTTGTTTTTTTAGCCTTTTAAAAAAATTTCCTTACTTTTTTTGTTTTTTCTTTTTTCATATTAAAAAAAATTAGATTAAAAGCATTTTTTTGTCTTTTTTTTCTTTTCTTTTTCTTTTCTTTTTTCTTTTCTTTTTCTTTTCTTTTTTTATTTTCTTTTTTCTTTTCTTTTTCTTTTCTTTTTTCTGTTATTTAATCTAAATATTTTGGAAGTTGCCCAAAAGAGAAAAGCCAGACTTTACTTGAATGGCCTTTTAAATAATTCGTTAAGGGTCTTGATTTGCTGACCTCTCTCTACTGACCTCTCTCTACTGACCTCTCTATGCTGACCTCTCTGCTGCTCATCTCACATATTGACCTTGTGGAACTTGACTCATTTTTCACCGCCAACAAAAATCACTCCACCATTTTGATACAAAAATAATTTTTTTCGCGACAAGTCAGCACTAGCTTGGCACTACAATGACAACGGGGATCATGTTTTAAACTACACACACACACACACACACACACATACACATACACACACACACTCACACACACACACACACACACACAAATTATTATTATTAATAATAATAGTTATAATTATAATAATAATAACACTAAATGAGGAGGGCTTGTTGTCACTGATTGCAAGATATCCAGAGGTGCTGGGGTGTAAGAGGAGACTTAGTGTCACTCTGCTTTTAAGATTCACCACCGGATGTTGGCAGAGCAAATTGTTAAAACTCTGCTAATTGTGTGAATTGGACTCAGCACGGTGAAAATACAGGAAGATGTTGCACCATACAGTCCTTGACCGGAAAAGTGCGGAAATTGCTGGAAATTAAAAGGAGATTTGTTGTCATTCTGACAAAAAAACACTTGTTGCTTGATGCGGAAATACTTGGTGACTGGCAGGTCATTATTATGATGCTATTTATTATAAAACCTGTCTTCAGGAAAGTTAAGGTCATGAAACTTAACGAAAGAAAATTGAAAAAGAATTGAGGATAAATAAAGTTGGAATAACTTCTTTCTTTTCCTCTTCCTTCTTCTTCTCCTTCTTCTCCTTCTTCTTCTTCTTCTTCTTCTTCTCCCTTCTTCTTCTTCTTCTTCTCCCTTCTTCTTCTTCTTCTTCTACTTCTTCACCTTCTTCTTCTTCTTCTTCCTCTTCTTCTTCACCTTCTTTTTCTTTTTCTCCTTCTTCTTCTTCTTCTTCTTGTTCTTTTTCCTCTTCTTCTCCTCATTTCCTTCCTTCTTTTTCTCCTTCTTCTTCTTCTTTTTCTTCTTCTTCTTCTTCTTCTTCTTTTTCTTCTTCTTCTTCTTCTTCTCCCTTCTTCTTCTTCTTCTTCTACTTCTTCACCTTCTTCTTCCTCCTCTTCTTCTTCACCTTCTTCTTCTTCTTTTTCCTCTTCTTCTCCTCATTTCCTTCCTTCTTTTTCTCCTTCTTCTTCTTCTTCTTCTTTTTCTTCTTCTTCTTCTTTTTCTTCTTCTTCTTCTTTTTCTTCTTCTTCTTTTTTTTCTTCTTCTTCTTCTTCTTTTTCTTCTTCTTCTTCTTCTTCTTTTTCTTCTTCTTCTTCTTATTCTTCTTTTTCTTCTTATTCTTCTTCTTTTTCTTCTTCTTCTTCTTCTTCTTTTTCTTCTTCTTCTTCTTCTTCCCCCTCTTATCTGTTGTTTTTCCCCTACTTTTTTTCTTTTCATCATTTCTCTTCTAATTTCTTCCCTTTCCTCTTCCAATATCTTTTTTCAAAACCAAACACTTCCATTGAGAAGAAGGTTTTTTTTCTTCTTCAGACTCTAATCAATCACCACCAATCAATCGAATGTCACATGATGTCACGTGACCTCTTTCCCCAATAACCCCCCCTCTTCCTTCTTTACATTCTTACTCCCTCGTCCCAAAAGTCTTCTCTAAACATACTAAGGATTCTCTTTCCTCCCTCTCAAGCGTACGCATACCTCTCTGTCTCTCTCTCTCTCCCTCTCTCTCTCACACACACACACACACACACTCTCTCTCTCTTCAATTCCATATCAACCCTCCTACCCTCTACCTCATCATCTCACCCTTCCTCCGATTGCCCCCATTGGAATACCACCCACCCCTCCACAGCCAACTTTCGGTATTTTCCGTCTAAAGTTTATTCCGCACGCCCCAACGAGCATTTGTTCATGAAGCCGAGAAAAAGCTTCAAACTACTTTGAATTCAAACACTCGTCACGTCACATGCCAGACAATCGAAAAACGATGACATCCAATTGGATTGGCAGCAATGCTGTGTTTAGCCAGAGGGCTTCCTCCATGCAGAATGCACCTTGTGGCCCCTTTACCCTAAAAAGGGCAACGTGCACACCTCCAACATATTACTTTCTGTCAACATATAAGCGTCATAATGATTTTCAATTTAATTTTCATTTGATACTTTTTTGCATTACAAAAGTTCTATGAAGTGAAGGAGCCTTGCGGTCCGTACAGAGCCATAGTTGGATGGTCTGCGGGGGCACTAAGCACAGCCATGATTGGCAGACAAAACCCTAGAATGGGTTTATTTAATGTTGTAAAAGGTTTAGTCAGGCCAATAAAGAAACAAACAAATCCTCGAAAATGCAAAATATTTCATCTGGCTTTGATAAATATCCTTATCAGTGCCGTGCTTAGCCTCATTGTGCCCCCGACGCTGAATGCGCCTTGTAGCCCCTTTAAAAAAAGGAAACTTGCACACCTGCAACATACTATAGGCTTCGATCAAAATCCATATATACATACATATACAAATATATAGAGAGACAGACAGACGGACAGAAAGATGAATTCATAGTTGTATATTTCAACATATAAATGTAATAATCTTTTTTTTAGTTAATCCAAATAATTTTGGTAATTTTTTGCAGTACAAGAGATCTTGGAAGCCAAAGAGCCTTGCGGTGCCTAGAGGCTTGCAGTCCCCCACAATTGCGGGTCTGCGGCGGCCCTAAGCACGGTCCCGATCCTTATCTTGATTGTTAAATTCACGACATTTCGACTACAACCAGCTATTGTAAGAAAAGGAAAAAAAAGACTTTTTGGTAATTGAAATTTTTCAGTTTTTTTGGGTTTTTTTCAAAGGATGGTTTGGTGTAGCGAAGTAGATGAGTGGTAAAAGCTTGGACTCTGGAATCGTATTACATCAGTTCAAATCCCAGACAAAACCATCACGTTCACTTTCATCTGTTTTGGGCAGACATGACTCGTAAACTTGGGACAGTAACTCATCTAGGAAAAGAAAACTCATAAAAAAAGCTGTACTCTATTTGCTTGTCACTGGTTAAAGGTCAAATGGAGAGTGTGTTGTACGTGTCGTACACGTTAATTATCTGCACAGAAAACCCTTATATTAAGGTCATCAGGGTTGTCCCTCTTTTGTGGCAGTGGCAGTCCTTATTTGCTTGGAATTCTACAAAACAAAAATGAAATATTTTATTAAAATTTCGGGAACATCTAAACGAAGGATCCACTCATGGTTTTATTATTAGTAAATAGTTTGTTTAGCTTTACGGTATATCAATCTTTTTTGTCATTTAATGCCGAAAACTAACATTTTTATTATAAACATTTTATTTGTCCATACGTTTTTGGAATAATTCAGTGTGCACTATTTAACCCGTCTAACTGGAGGAAATGCGGAGATTCATACCTTTCCCAAGGGTATTAGTCTAATTATGGGCCTAAATAGAACGACTGTGTTAAGGACTCGCGTATTATGATTTCGAAGTGTGACTACCTACCCACCAAGTGTGGGGGTGCGACCTTCCCTCAATGGTAGGTACCAACCACGATTGGGCCGAGTTAGCTGATTTCGAATTGCTTGCGGTTCGTCGACAAAGGCCTTGTTGAAGAATGACGAGTTTATTCTCCCCCCCCCAATGATCTTGGTTGATCTTCTGCAAACTTAAGGGTTCTGTTTAGCCTCAATGGTTGACCCCTTGACCTATTTTCTTCCGACCGGAGACAATTATCGAAAGGTTTGCCGGTCGAGGGGATAGAATTAGTGGGGAAGAAAGGGAAGCAGATGAGACCCACAGGATGTCCGGATTAGGGGATCTTAATCTGATAAGCATCTACACAGCATAACCCACCACTCGCCTTACACACTTAAACACACACGTACATATATATAAATATGTATATTAGTAAAGCGTAGACCAGGAATCAACGGTCTTCTGTGACTATCAGTTTCTTTCCTGGGCGGTCAGATATATATGTGTGTGTGACACACACGTGTGTGTTTGTGTGTGTGAGTGTGTGTGTGTGTGTGTGTATTAAATCTTACAAAGAACATTAAAATAGAGGCTCACGACCAACACCACCACCATCTTGCCTGGTCATCTTGTCACATAGAGATAAAGAGATTAGTCAGAATAAGCAAGTTAAGCATTAAAGAGAGGAGGAGGAAGGGGACGGAAAGGATGGAAAGAAAGAAGATATAGAAATAAGGAAGAATAGACGGGCAGATATTGAAAGGTTGAGAGAGACAGATAAGGACAGGCTTGGGTTGATAGACAGTTTTTGCCGCCCAGGGCAGTCGTAAGATATGCACCCCTCCCCTGAAAACAGTGAAAATTCGGTAACGTTCAAAATTTTAAAAAAAGCCCGAAAAATATATTCATTTTCATGGAACTACAATTAAGGATCCAATCATATTCAACTTAAAATGAGCAGCGACGGTGAAGCATTGGTAAAAGCGTGGACTATGGAATCGTATTACGCGAGTTCAAATTCCAGTCAAAACAATTACATTCATTTTTAGCTGCCTCGGGTAGATTGGAGTCGTTAACTCGGGAGAGCAACTCATCTAGGTGAGGGGGAAGACTGAATGCAAAATGCCCAGGTAGAGCACGCAAAAAGAATATTCCTGTGCATTCTTAAGCATATGCTTGAAGAATATTTCCAGCATATCAAGAGAATATAAAGCATATTTTAAAAGGAATATTTCTAGCATATCAAGAGAATATAAAGCATATTTTAAAAAGAATATTTCCTGCCTATCAAGAGAATATAAAGCCTATTTTAAAAAGAATATTTCCTGCCTATCAAGAGAATATAAAGTATATATTAAAAAGAATATTTCCTGCCTATCAAGAGAATATAAAGTATATATTAAAAAGAATATTTCAAGCATATCAAGAGAATATAGAGCTTATTTTAAAAAGAATATTCTCGTCACAGCCCTAGTTATAATATTTCACAATCTTAGACCTTCGTAAAAGTTACACAATATTATAAGTGTTAGACTCATTATTTTTAGTCTTGATATAAATGAAGTAAATCCAAAGATATTGTTAGTCCTGGTAAAAATAAAGTAAGTCAAATATATTATATTTTTAGTATTAATCCAAAATGAAATTGAAGAATTTTGTTGAATAAAAATCTACGTGTGCTGCAATTAGCTTCTTCTTCCAGTGTTGAATTAATAGTGGTTTATTTAAAGTCAGATGATGTTAGCGTTAAGCTCTCTGATTGGTCAATAAAAAGACTAGTCCATTATTTAGGTCTTTTCTCAAATATGGACGAACATACACTCATTTATGTAAGGAAAAAGAAAGGAGGGGAAAACGGTATCAACAGAGCAAAATTCCAGTGTAAGAATCCCAAGTTATCATGTCTTAAATAATGCATTTATCATTCTTTTAACAATATAGTTCCAAATACAAAAGAGGTATTAATATAAAACATGTTACCGGCATTAAATGACAGTAAAGATTGATATCCTGGTAAAAAGAAAAAGAAAAAAGAATATACCGACATAATCTATTATTTTGAAAAACTGACATGAGAATGATATTTATTTTTTAATAATCCCGTATGTACTTTTCGCCTTTAGGCATTATCAGCAGGAAATTTTTATTTAATTTATCATTTGGAGAAATTAAAGGAAAATCTAAAAAATTAAAAAAAAATTGAAAAATGTATGATATATTTCTTGAAGTTTTGATACTTTCTTACTTTTATGCCAGATAGAATGAAAGTTTTAACTGACCTTGCTGTCTCTCACACAGACAAAACCTGTCCGCTGAAAGCTTATTGAGTCGAAACCCTCCACACACACATAGACACAAACACACACACACACAAACACACACACACTATGAAAGATTGACTCATGTTCTCCCCCCCTTGTGCAGTCTTAAGAACTGCGCATGTGCAATGGCGTTCTTGCATGCGTATAACGAAATTCACCGAAACAGTCAGCGTTTTAGACCGGCAATAATTTTCTGTTTCAATGAGCAACTCGGCTGTGCTTGGTTCGACTCCCACCCCAACCGGCAATACATAAGTACTCCCTCTTCGTCATTTCCATGACTCTCCCTCGCCTTCCATAGAACTTTCTATCTTTTTCTCTTTTCTCTCTTTCTCTCTTTCTCTTTCCTCTTCTCCCCTATGTCTGCTCTCTTTTAGACCCTGTTGCTTTGCTGAGTGGATTCCGGGTAACTAGGGAGCCCTACCCTCGCCCCGAACCGAATTAAAGATCCTGCTAGCCTCCCCCTTATTTTATTTATTTTTTTTTTGCTTATTCCAGAATGCTTCTAAGAATTTTGGGGGATTTAGTTCTTTAGACTTTATTCGTCTTTTAACTTTCTCGCTTCTGTGATTCCGGGATAATCTTTACGCTCTAACCTGACGAGGAGGAGTGAACTCCGAAACAAGAAAGAAATATATTAATTCGATTTTGTTTTTATAAAACCAACATGTGCATTTTTTAATTAATTTATATCAGGTATATATTATTATCTAATGTATATATATATAGTATTATATATTTGGTAAAAGCTCGGGCCCTGGAATCGTAGTATGGCTGTTCAAATCCCAGTCAAAACAATTGCATTAAACTTTGACTGCCTCAGGCAGATGGGGCTCGTTAACTCGGAAGACGAACTCATTTAGATGAAGGGTAACACCGAATGTAAAAAGCCCGGCTAAGTGCATATAGAAAAGGCCTTGTGACAAACTTGGATCTGCTAATGCTAGAGGACCATTGAATTCATCTCGGATTTACTTGTTGGATAATTTACCATTTTGAATTTAATTACCTACATTGATATGATCAAACAATTTCATATTGGATACATTTATATACCCATATTCTTAGACTTTGATTGGATTTAACTTGCCCCATTTTTACCAGGAATAGTACCGAGAGAATTTAACAAAAACAATAAAATTTCATTAATTAAAATAATAAATTTAAAAAAAAAAATAGATGTTGCCTTTTTCAAACCTAAAAAATTCTTATTTGAGTATTTTTTCCGATTAAATATTTTGTTTATCTACGAAAAGGCACTATTATTTATATATTTATATTATTTATATATTTATATATTTAATGTCTCTTCTAAAATAGAAGATACCCAGTTTTAGAGCATAGCCATTATTAATGAAATGTATAGGATAAGAAGAGAAAGTATTAGAGATATGGATCAAAAGAAGGATCCAATGAAACAGAACCAATATATTGATAATCGATCTGTGAGATCATAAGAAATCGATGGCTTTGGAAAGTGAAAAGGTTGTATCTATAATCATAATTCATCTGTCGGGAAAATGGGAAGATGTTTGCGGGTGGGGGTAAAAATAGAATAAGAATTGGGATTTGGAAAGGGATTGAAGAAGAAGAGGGGGAAGGAGGAAGAGGAGAGGGAGGAGGAGGAGAAGAGGGAGGAGAGGGAGGAGAAGAAAAAGAAAAAGAAGAAGAAAAAGAAGAAGAAGAAGAAAAGAAGAAAAAGAAGAAGAAAATTTTAAAAGGCTTTTTATAATTAATACTAGTGCTGATGGTGGGGATAAAGATCATCATCATCATTATCATCATCATCACGACCACCATCATCATCATCATCACGATCATCATCATCATCATAATCGTCGTCATCATCATCATCATCATCATCATCCTCCTCCTGATGATGATTTTTATAGCCGTTTTAGTCTCTTAGTGATGATAGTGGTGGTGATAAAGAT
>JAUZSX010353636.1:0-10030 GCA_034780655.1 Idiosepius hallami
CCTGCGTTTTGTCAGATAAAGCCTTCTTAAAAGGTTTACTTCTGTCTGTCTTTATTACTACTACATCGAATACAACATATATATATATATATATATATAATACTAAAATTCTATAAACTTTGTTCAATTTCAACACCTAGAATCTGTTATATTGAGGTGAATATGAAAGTCTTTATTTTAAGAATGAGTTTTTATAGATCTGCGATCAATATTTACTACAAAAATTTATTAAATCATTGATTATGTATAAATCTATAAGAAATAGATACGGGGTAAATTGCCAGCTCATTGACTGCAAAAAAAAAGTATCCGTATTTATTTGTTTCTAAAAGAAAGAAAAAAAAATTAGGAGTCTTACTAAGTAAGTTCTCTCATGTTTTTGTTTCAATTATTAATTTTATCAGAAATAAATAGACTTGGCGTATTTCATAAATTTGTAAAAAATAAAAAAATATGATTAACATGATAATAAATTATAACTATTCCTAAAGATATTAGATCAAGTTAAATGTCCATATTTTTAATTGCTGACAAACTGCATTTCTCCGAAAATATAATTTGAGTGGTGTAAGCAGTTTACATATATCACTATATTTAATTGACATAAAACATACGAATGTCCCTTATTCTTTCTCGACAGAAATGTCAATATTAGTAAGAGTAATTAGCTCATAATTGACCAAATGATCACCAAAACCTATGATTATTAATAATTAAAAAAATATATATTCGAAGAAAGGGAAAAATAAATTCTGACAATGTATGATAGAAAAATTATTGCAAATAAAAAACAAATTAAAAAGAAGAATATGGTTAATGCCGAAGCGTTTCGTAATACATCTTCTTCATGGCTTATTATCATTATTTTATGTATTGTGTCCACATGATATTATTTGGGACAAATGGAATATCTTTGAAATTAACAAATTAATTTAAAATTTTCATTTCGTAATGTAATTATGTTATTTTAAAGTTTTCTATACAAACATATTTTTTAAAATTTCGTGTTTTGTATAAACAAGTAATCCCTACAGATATTTAAATCGTTCTATGGCTGATGTAGTCAGTAAAGGACCTAACTAATCTATATTTAAAAAAAATCAAGAATAAACTGCGCATCATTTGTCGATAAAAAGGCGTCGAGATGTCTAATCTACAATCATGGAAAAAACATCAACTCATATCCTTCGGGGAGAATAAATTTGTTTATCTCCGAAATAAACAAGATTCATTATCCTTCGATAAATATAGATTTTTTAATTATTTTTTCTGGTGTGCGATCATCAGTTTCTACTCTTAAATTTATATAATATACTAGAGGAAATGTTCAGCTTTGTCTGGGCACCAGAGACTTGTATTTAAGGAAGCTTATCATATCGGAAAGAACATAATGCTTTGTGTCTATTCTAAATTAACTTGCTTCTTTTTTACTAAATTCATTTCAAAAGCTTTATCTACTAAATTATTTTCAAAAGCTTTCCGTACTAAATTCATTTCAAAAACTTTTTCTAAGGTAGTTAAGGAAGCATAATATATAGAAAGGCATTACCGTAAATATGCATATATGTTTTTTTTGGGGGGAGTCTGAATCATGTTTTTTAAACTATTGAGGTTTCATTTTATTTGTCAAAGAGCTACAACCACAAATGTCACATTTTTAAGAGTAAATATATATTAACAATGTGCATCGCTTTATTGCAGGTCAATATTTTTTTTTAATTTTGAAGTTTTTATAAACTGCAGAGAGCTGGAATTTGGTACACTGGAATAACTTTAGAATGTACTTTATTTTCTTGGTTTTTGTGGAATTTGAACAAATAATTTGAAAGTTATGCTAATTTTTCTATTTTCTGGTAATTTTAAATGTGTATCACTTTATTGCAAGTGTCTACAAATGTATATTTTTGATAATAAAACAATATTCTGACTTCATATTTCTATTTAGATGATATAACGAACATATTCAATTACAATATTAAATAAAAACAAGAATGAATTTCACATTTTGTTCAAGGAAATATTTATTTATCAACATAACACATATTCTTCAAAATCACTTTAAATAGCCCCTAGTCAAATGATGATGTCAATCAGCGGTTTTGAGATGGTGTGATGCTATAGGAAATTTCTAAAAACTGCCTCCAAAGTTAATCCTTCGTCGAAAATTGAACACCTTTATCATTGACCAGAGCTGCTCAATTTGGTTTATATCTGGATAACAAGGTGGTCATCTCATCAAATTTTCTCCACTCATGCCTAATGACTTAAGGTATGATGTCGTAGCCTCGGCTGTGTGGGATGACGCATTGTTGTGCATAAAAATCAATTTGTGGTGACGCGCAAATGGAAGGTCATGAAGCCATTGTGACAAATGCTCATTTATAAATAAAATATAAGACTGGCTTGTCATTTTGACACCTTCTGGTCCAATTAGTTTATCACAAATTATTCCAGCCCAATACATGACACCTCCACCTCCCTGCAGATGACGGGATTTATGTGGGCTAGAGAATCCAAAAGGATTCCAAACTTTGACTCACTCATCTGGGCCATCAAAGGTTACTCTGGTCACATCGGTGAAAAGAACATTTTCAAATCTGGTTTTCATGTATTTCTGAGCTAAACGTTTTTCCTTATGAATTTGGTTTAAAACAGGTCTTGCAATGGGCTTAATGCTTCTTGCAATTTCGTTTCGGACATTGCAGAGTGTCTTTCTGGACAAGGAATGTATTCCAGCCTTGTCAACTATAGCAGCACTGTTGCTGCCATCCTATTTGATAAGTTGACTGCGAAGATTTTTAACATCATGAGGAGAAACGGACTTGGTGTTTTTGTCCTTTCTTGGTTTGAGGTTTGGGTTTTTAACGAATGTAGATGATGTTCTTTGATATCTTCCAAGTTTCTTTGCTAGATCTAAGAGAGATAAACCTTCTTCAAGGCCTGCAACAACACGTTACTTTTTCTTCAGCTTCCAATCGACACTTTGTAGGCATTTTGGTTGACCTGCAATAAAGTGATACACACTTACAATTACCAGAAAATAGAAAACTTAGCATAACTTTTAAAATATTTGTTAAAATTCCACAAAAATTAGGGAAATGAGGCATTTTGCAGTTTCTTCCACTTTACCAAATTTCCCATCTCTGCGTTTTATAGAAATTTCAAAATTAAAAAAAAAATATTGACTTGCAATGAAGCGATACACAGGCTTTATATATATTTTTTTCTAATATTTTCTATTAATATCGGAAGTTGACGTTTACTTGGGATATTTCACGGAAAAAAAATGTATAAGTTGTTAATTTTGTCTACTTAAAAATAAAGTAAACAAATGTTCTGAAGTTCTTTTTTCTTAAATAACAATGTTTTTAGTATCAAATATTCTTACTAGTTTGAATTTGTCTGCCTAATATAAGTTGTAGCAGTCTACTCGAGCGATATGTGACAAACCTCCGGAGATTACAGGTTCAACCGAAAGACTTACTTTTGAAGCCCACGTATATTTTATAGAAACGGGCTTGTTTCCTTTTCACAAAAAGAACAGATTGATAAGAAAGTATTATTATGTTTTACCAAAAGAAAAACACATCATGCGATGGTGTTTTTGTTTGTTATTTTAATCAGAGAGTATCAGAATTAGAAGGCATAGGCTGTGAGCAGAATGGTTTATATCACTTTGGATTTTTCATTTTTTTAAACAAACCTTAGGATAAAAATGGCTAGAAGATACTAACCCCACGCAATACTATTCTTTCAAAGTTGCGCATGTCTGATAAGTTAATAATACCAATACAATCTTAAATAAAAACCGTCATTGATTGCAGTGAATATTGTCACAGAAAATAAAAAGTATATTTTGTTTGTGTTTAACGGCATATCAACCCTTTTAGGTAATTTGGATGCTGAGAACTATGGGGAGTCATACCTTTCCCAAAGGGTATTAGTCGACAAATACTAAATGGCCGGATTTAGAAAAAAGCTATTCAAAATTTCAGCTTCAATTTTGGGCGGGGATTTCGATTGATATAACCAAATAAGGCAATAAAATTTCGCTTAAAATTTAAATATTTTTTTTTAATGATTAGTACAAAGGTTTTTTCAAAATCATTATGGCAACTACTGATTGATTTTGTACGAGTAGAAAGTAAATTGACACTACAAGAACATTTACATTAAAATAAGATAATTAATATGAATAAAGTATTGCTCACGCTCCACTCATCGTGATGAAACAACATCAGCAGTATAAAGTATTATGTAAATATAATATATAAAAGAAAAAGTATTCATATAATGACTCACCGTAACTTACTAAATAATTGTTATATATATTTTCACATAAAGCTTTCAGCACATGCAATTTAAATGTTCATTTTAAGTTATTTGGATTTCTACTCTTATCTACTGTTTGATTTTTAAAATGTTACGCTTAATAGAATTTTGGCCTTCCTAAGGTGTTATTTAAATTTGTAAACCATAATTTCGGACTCAAAAGCCGACTTGGAACGGCAAAATTTACTTTCGATCGGATAATAGTGGGAGCAAGCTACAATAGCACATCAGCCAATACATTTTAAAAATAAAATTGAAAATTGGTTGAATTAATATATAATCGTGACTCAACAAATAATTTTAGACAATTTAACACGTTACTTTTTAATATACTGATGAATTTTATTTTAATTCAATATTTTTTCTTAAATTATTTTAAACACTCAAAACCTAATAAGAAAAAGGTTATGCTAAAAGAAGGCTACAGTTAATAAATTGGCGAAACGATGTCTTTTTAAATTATGAGGCCATTGAGTGCGTTTCATTTCAAAATAAATCATTCAGTTATAACTTTTTATTGTCATATTCAGACACAATAAACCAGTTATGTTGCTAATCTGGGTGTATAATATATATGTATTGAATATCTTTTTAAAAGAAAACCATACAAACAAGCCAAAAAACAAATATGAATAGAATTATTAAATATCACCGCCTACGATACACCATGAATCTAATGCAGAATGATCACTCACCCATTTAGGAATTTGCACTTTAGAAAAGAATGTAGGTGTGAAAATATTTGATAAAAAGATCCGGATGTCACAAGCGAAATCTTAATCGGCATTTAATAAAACCACCAGGATATTTACATATTCAAGTCTTCTATCAACAAGTACCTCGTTGGGTGGGTTGATATAGACATAACTAAACTTACTTTTGGTTCACAACAGGTATTCTTATCTTTAGCCGTGCATTAACTTTCAATTATTAGCCTATCAGGAAATTTATGACTGATTTTTAAACTACTTTTCACATTAACTTACAAATCTGGGTATTAACTTTATTTCTGACCTTTGTCCTCATTTTAGTAGTTATTGGTGTTTTTCTCACTGTATTTTGGACCAAGTGAACCTTGGGCTGGCTCGAAACATAGTTCGATAGACAAGAACTATGGGAGGCAGTGATGACTGGGATACTGTTACAAGATTCAGCATTCCTATCCGATTTCAATCACCTACAAACGGCCTTATGTAAACATGGCCGAAACGTCGTGAGAAAAATATCAAACTACCAAGATGAGGACAAAAGTCTAAAATAAAGTTTATACCTAGTTGAAAGTGGTTTTAAAATTCAAAATGGAAGAACTCCTTGCATTAGTAGACTATCAAAGTTGGTACTTCTTAGATTGGAATGATTTGAGATAATTGTCCAAGTATTTAATTCAAAGAAGTTGTAACAGTTAATAGAAAAGGATATGGACGAGAATAGTCCTTATAGTAAATTTAAGCTAGACAAAAAAATTAAGCATAAAATCAGAAGCTCGTAAAAATATAAAGTTTAACGTTTTTCTTTTCTAACATCATGTCTATTGTTTTGAAAAAAAACCCAAAAAAACAAGATGAAGTTAGTAAAACAGTAGTTAAATTATTTATTGCATATTTGTTAGATATGATTATATATATATATAATGTGCGTGTGTGTGTCTGTTTAAATGGTATAAGTCTAAAAGTGAACGCAACATAACTGAGAAGGAAACCAAGGCATATCAAAATAGATGTCCGAAAAAAAATATTATGAATCATCTAAATACTATTCAAGCTTCATATAAGATATTTACTAATACAATCTGATGGTTTAAAACAAAAAATAACATCATATATGAAAAATTATTTTGCAATAAAAAAATGTTGAAAAAAACAAAAAAAAAACACTTAAAATCTCAACCATTCCAAAAAACGATGCAGAGAAAATTCATGGCTTAGGGTCAATAAATACATACACATAACTTTTTTCCTGATCTCTTTCTACTTTAAATAATTTCATAGTTTATTTTTCGAAACAACGAGAACGACAACAACAAAAAAAAAAGAAGAAAGGAAAGAAGGAAGATAAAGTTTAAGAGCCAAATATAACTTTACACGTGTTAGATTTTGTCGTCCTCAGTGTTTATGAATGGCTCTGTGAAGAAGTATTTTATAGACTCATAAAATCAAATCAATGGTCTATATTTATAACGAACTTATGAAACAGGAAAAATTCCATGAACATAAAATTACTGATACGGAAACGTGAAAACAGTGCCGAGTTAACATAACCGGTCTCAGTCAAATTACCATTATGGATAGCAGATTTTGTTTTCCGTGCCAATAAACATTAAACTGACTCACCAAAGTTTTCAAGTATGATAAATAACATTGTAAAACTGATCCAATATTAGATACTATAACTAATCTTGTTCAAAAATTGAATCATGTAATAATTCTTTTAATAGCGCTGAAGAAGGTAGAGACTAATGAAATAGCAAAATGGTGTGAGTGGTCAACATTTGAAAACAGCGAGTCATTCAAAAAGAAGTATTAAAGAGTTATATTAAAAGGAATTCCCCTAAAAAAAAAAAACACTGCCAAGTAAAAAGTATTTCAGAGGAACAGTTCACTATGAAAGAAAGTTCACAGAAAGAAATGTTAGAAAAATGGTATGCTTTTAATAAAACACAAGCAAACAAAGAAATACATTTATAAAAGTTTAAAATTTACTCCCATAAATAATTTAACTAGAAATTCAATCCACATGAACTAAAAAAAAAATAAATAAATCTCATTATTTATTTCTTTTATTTCCTTATTAAAAAACATATTTTTAATCTGGTATGAAATTGTCAGTGGCACCTTAATTTTTATTTATTTTTTATATGCATATAGCTACGTGTATAAGTTAACATCCCATCGAATATTCCATATCAGATTAAAAATGTGTTCTTTCCTTAGGAAATAAAAAAATTGTCTCATTATGTGTGTATATATATATATATATATATATATATATTACTTGGTAAGCAGCAACCCAAATTTGGCACAAGACTATTTTTACGTGCTGTTACCCGGACTTTTTACATTTGGTGTTACCTTTCACATCGATGAGCTGCCCTCCTGAGTTAACGAGCCCCATCTGCCCGAGGATGCTGAAGTGAAAATAATGGTTTTGACTGGGATTTGAACTCGCGTAATACGATTTCAGAGCCTGAGCTTTTTACCAGTGCTTCACCGTCGCTGCCCAACATGTAGGAACTCTTCTGAAAAGCATGGCTGCTTTATTTCGCAAAGAACGGTGATCATATGTCCACTTTAACAGCACCAAATAAACCCAATTTCAGAGCAAAAGTATATCAGACAATGATTAAATTGAAAGGGGTGCTTGAGAAATGTCCAAGGTGAAAAGTGTTATAGAGCAAATAATAAAAACTTAGAAATAGAAAGTTTCAAGTAATAAAGAAGAAAAATTATATTAAAAAAGCCACTTGTGTGTGTGGGTGTGTGTGAGTGAGCCATTTAAGATATGGCCAATTTTACATGTTATTTAACTATCAATTTACCGATGTCTCAGATTATTTTCTAATTATATGTTTACTTTGTCGAGCACAAGTCAAAGTTAGACACAAGTCCAGTTTTACTTATTCACAATATTCCTGTTTTTTGTTATCAGTGTTGCTCTTCACATCGACCAATTACTCTCTTTCAGTTGACGAGTCGTCAACCTTGCTTTTTGGAATCAATATTATCCTCACACTAAGATGACTTACTCTCCCGAATTGATAAACTTTTTCCATTATACATATATACATAAAACAAAAGCGCGCGCACGCACACACACACACACACACACACAAACTCACAAATAAATAAACAAACGCACCCGTATACACAAGCATATATGAATATTTTATACAGTTAATATAGTAGTTTTTTCTCAGTAAATAAAACAAAGCAAGTTTTTTTTTTTTTAATGCAACCTATATTGACGGTATTAATATTTAATAGATTGATAGTTTCCTTTTGATAGAATGCGAAGATTAATCCAATTTTTTTATCTTGAAATATTAAATTAGTGAAAAATGATGGATTGTTGTCTAATAATGTATAAAACGTCTGATTCAAATAGGTGAACGAAATCTACTGAGATGAATTAAACAGTGTCAGGAGACATGCCAAACATCTTGCTACGTAAAGAAATCTTGAAATGAGTTTTAAAAATGACAAAGAAACCAGGATGCTGACTTTAATTGTAGCGGCCAAATTGCTAAATAGAACCATTGATATTTTACAAATAAATATTCTAGAAACAAAAATAATCTGAAGTAAAATTTCGAAGCTGACTAAATTTACCACATTTAAGAAACGGGACAATCATAAAGTGGTATTCAAAATTACATGTTTCCGTACTTAGCCAGAAACAAGAAAAACTACGATTTTTGTATTTAGTAGCACGGGTCTTATTAATCACTTCATACGTAAGGTTAGGTAGCATCCATTAAATAGAACTTAAAAGAAGTTATTTTTCCCGACCCCAGAAACACAGCATGAGGAGCATGCAGAATCAAGCATTTGTTGATAACTGACATGTCTACTAGATTTATCTGAGATTACACAAGATTATTACACGTAATCCAATTCCTAAATAGAGTGGAGCAGAATATACTGGAACTCACAAAAATAATCGTTGTCACCAATCTCCAGAGAATACTACTGTTTGCTAAGAGCGTTGAAGGTTTGATGTATAAAAAAATCAATGATAAAAATATTTATGTATCACATTTCCTCCTTTGTAATTAAAAATAAGATAAATTATTGTGCTATGATGATTATTTTAGTTTTGTTTCATTGTTTTTCTTTTGTCTTTGCTTAATAACTACAATTGGTTATTCAGTTATCTTTATATGACAAAGGAAAAACCTGTCGTATAAATCGGCCTGTCTTCAGCAAAAGACGATCTAATTCTGAGAAAAAACGAATAGAGAGAGCCCTCAACCATGAAACTAACTATCTTGGTGAAATACGACGTGATATTATATATAATCAAGCTTTAACAGGGTCACTTCATATGACAGGAGCTAAGTTAACTGATATATAACATCAAAAGATTTGAGGGCAAGCATTCTATTGCTTTTGACGAAAAACATTCCTCATCTTATATTGATCCGCGTGACCTTTGCCATGAGAATCAATTTTATAGTAAAAGGTCGTAGTCTTCAGTTTTTATTTGTTTATTTTTGTTTCACTTCGTTTGACTAGGATCTTAGAAAATTACAATTACATTGTATAAAATGCAATGTCACTTTTGCTAATCCTAGAAGAATAATTGACCTACAAAAAATCATGTTATATATAACAGATTGTAAATATTGGAAGATTTCAGACTCAAAGTGACAATTGCATATTTGTTTATGTTTATAAGAAAGGAATCTTAGCTGATTTCAGCCCAAAGTGAATGATCAACATTGACTTCGAAAGATCTTTTTAACAAGACCTTTCTATTAACTTCTTTTCTGTTATAAATACAAACACACTAGTTAACTATTTCTTAGAAAAAATATCCAAATCAAGGACTTCAAAAAATCACTTTTAATGGTATGATATTGACTTGGTGAGCACCCCCAAGTTTGGCACAAGGCCATTTTTACCTGCTCTTACACGGGCTTTATATATTCGGTGTTACCCTTCACCTAGATGAACTGCTCTCCCGAGCTAACGAGCCCCAT
>JAUZSX010353647.1:0-10030 GCA_034780655.1 Idiosepius hallami
TATACTTAAAAAAAATACATTAAATATTATTAAAAAAAATACATTAAATATTATTAAAAAATATATATATTAAATATCATTAAGAAATATATATATATATATAAAAATATACATAAAAAAAAATATATATATATACTTAAAAAAATATATACTTAATAGAAACATATACTTAATATATATATAATGGAAAAAATATATACTTAAAAAAGATTATATAATAAATAAATTAAAAGGAAAAAAAAAGAAAGAACAATGAAAGTAATTTTCTCTTTTTCGGTGCACAATCATTTTGTTTTTCAATGAATTAAAATCTATTTTTCTTGTTTATGTTTAAAATTCATGTGACTTGCTAAAACCAACTATTTTAAAAAATCTTGCCATGACTTAGGAAAAAATGTCTATTAACTTATCTGGCATTACGTAACAATAATTTTGTTTGATTTGTGTTTAACGGCATATCAACCTTTTTGGGTGATTTTAATCTCGAGAACAATTACTTTTGAGAAATATCATCTTTATACTCAGTTTTTTTTAATAACAAAAGTTACTCTATTTAATCCATAGCTAGAGGGAAGATGGGGATAGGTATTTGTCAATATAGTTGGAACAACTTGAATTCAAACCCGTGTACTAAGGTTCTGAAGTCCGATTGTCTGTCCACTGGACCATGTCAACCGCCCCGATAACATTAATAAAACACACACATAATTAATCTGGCCTTGCCCTTGCTCAGGAGTTCTGTTTGACTCCTAAATAGCTATTTTTCGACCGAATGCCAAATTAAATTTGTTCTGAAGGCCCGAATACCCCATAGAGGAATTAAGAGATGAATGGGCTACTAGTGTGTCTAGTTAATAAGGACCATGACTAGTGAAGACCAACTTTACACACCTTGACCTATGTCAAAGACCTAATAACTAGTGATATGACAAGAAGCATATTCTTTTGTCAAAGATTATTGTTATAGGCCTATTAATGACTACTAGACTAGCAAAATTGTGTTAATTTCAACCAGAAGCAACAGCAGTTTTTACTGGCCCAGTTGTAAGCCTTGCACCTTCCGTTTAAGTTCAAAATTCCAAAAATCCCTAAAAATATTTGTTTCATGGAATTACAATGAAGTTCTAATTATATTCAACTTAAAATATTTATTTTTATTGGAATGATGATAATACCATTTTAAAACAGTTTTATTACTCACATAATGTTTTATGTGCGTAATTAAACTAATTCTGGTTATAAAATTTGAGATTTTTTTTTTCTTTTTTTTTTTTTTTCTTAGTTTTTTACTATTTTTTATATTTTTATTATTATTATTATTATAAGTGTTGCCCCCTGGTATGTGCTGCCTGGGGATGGACTGCTCCCTTTGCCCCTCCCTTGATTTCAACTAACCATTAAAAGATGGCATTTTTTTTTTTTTGTTTTTCTTCCTTCCTCTGTGTTTTCATTATTGGGACACTAGTGGGTCAGTTAATAAGTTGCTAAAGATACTTTAGGATTTAGATTTTTATTTCTAGACTAGTGTATCTGTATGTGAAAAATTCACATAAAAAATAATAAGGCTAATCCCTGCTAATCTTGCTTCTATCTGCTCCCCACGCCATCCTCGCTCTCCTCGCCATCCCTGATTCCCTCGCTATCCTTGCTCCCCTCTCTTTCATCTCCTCCCCCTGGCTGGCCTGGTCCACAACAACAACCGTCGAATGGCCCTAGATGAAATTAATTACATAAAATTTATTACTTTCAACTACCTTATTATTATTCTTTTATCAATAAACAAAAATCCACAAAAAGATTGAAAGATGTAAGGGACGTAACTCTTAACTAAATGATTCTAAGGGGAATTACTGTTAAGACTTTAACAGTTACTTACAAATATATATATATATATATACGTATACACCTGGCTTTTTATATAAAGGAAATGATGAAATAACTCCATCTTTGCAAGAGAGATGGATTTGAGTAAGGTTTTCAATGAATGGGTTACCGACATTTAATCACTGGACTATAAATCACATGTAATCACTAGATGTTTAATCACGTTTTTTCATCACTTGGACACTTAATGACCCACGAGGAAAAATTTATTTGACAGTTTTAGGAATTTTTTTTTTCTTCTTTTTTAAAAAACATTTGGTATAACACTGTTTAAGCACTTTCGAATAACCCCTGTCCATGTGATGAAAAAACCATGGGATTATATGCCTAGTGATCAATGGTCCGTTGTTAATAGTTGGGTGATGAAATGTCTGTTCACCATCAATGAATTTGTTCTCCTCGTTACTGCCTAATTAAAAAAAAAAAAGAGATGTTTTCTAATCAATAATCTAATGTTCAAATTTGATTTCTTAAATTTGCAGGACACCAACCTCACCTGGGGTATCAATGCCACTTGGCCACAGTTTACAGAATGCTTTCAAAATACAATACTTATATGGCTTCCCTGTATCTGGTTGTGGTGCTGTTTGCCATTTTATCTGTACTATATGTACAAGCATTCAAACAACCCCATACCTTTTATATGGATAAATATAGGCAAGACGGTAAGTAAAATATTTTATGTTTCTATTTTTAAAAAAAAGTCTTTTATTATCTGATATATATGTACTTCTGTAAGGAATACAAGTCATTTGTTAAGTTAACAGTTAGGGTTTATTTACAAAGGGGTACACACTGCTAAGAGTCTTTCTGACATCTTAGGTTTCTTTCTGGCTCTGCTATAAGGACGCGTCTTATTTATAGACAGTCCTATTCATTCTATCATAGGGGTATCAGGTGATTCTATTACATCATGATCTTTATTGTTGTGCCAGAGCCACTCTTTGAATGGATTCTATAACCTGGCATATCTACTGGGCCGCGAGGGTGAAGCATTGGTAAGAGCTTGGACTCTGGAATTGTATTACGCAAGTTCATATCCCAGTCAAAACCATGACATTCAACTTTAGCTGCCTTGGGTGGATGGGTTCATTAACTCGCGTGAGCAACTCATCTAAATAAAGTGCAATACTGAATGCAAAAGCATTTACTATTGTCCATATCTACCGTAGGATTTGGGCAGCGACGTTGGTGCATTGGTAAAAGCTCGGGCTCAGAAATCGTATTACGTGAGTTCAAATCCCAATCAAAACCTTTACTTCACTTTAGCAGCCTCGGGCAGATGGGGCTCGTTAACTTGGGAGAGCACCTCATCTAGGTGAAAGGTAACACTGAATGTAAAAAGCCCAGGTAAGAGCATGTAAAAATGGCCTTGTGCCAAACTTGGGTTGGTGCTAACCAAGTAGATTTTATATCTACCGTAAGATTTTGACAATTTTAGTTTGGTCTAGATTCGGAAGTTAATCTTGCCCTTACTTGTTTAGCCTAATTGTCTCCCCTGATTTTATATTCTGTAACCTCCTTCCTATTGTCTTCTGAATATATCGCTTAAAACCATACCTTGGTGTTCTGTTTTCTTTGAGACCACTTCCATGTTTATCGTTTAGATCCCTGGGGAATATAGAGTAACAATATAAGCCATCAGCTGGGATTGAACCAGCGATGGTTAAGTTGAGTCAAATAAGAAAACAATGGAGTCATTGACTGATTGACTTTATAATTACATATTTAAAAAAAACATGAATAAATTATCATTTTATTGCAAAAAGGCTTTAAGAGTAGAAAATATTAATTTTTTTTTTTGTGATGGGTATGCCATGAAATTATAAAGACCTCAATAGTGTGCCATGATGTAAAAAAGGTTGGGAACCACTGCTTAAACCATAGCTGGAGGGAATGGGGAGATTAATAATTTTCCCAAGGGTTAGGGTCCAATAACGAATGCAAACAGAATGACTGGGATTTGAACTAGCATACTTTGATTAAGAGGTCTGATTGCCTACCCACTAGGCCAAATCAACTCCCACATATACATGTACGCATGAATTTTTACACCAGTTTGACTGAAAAGATATTATATTTATTTATGTATAGTGTAATGAATTTTCTATTTCAGGTTTTCCTTTTGTTTTTGATTATGACTAGTATTATTGAAATTGTGGTTACGTACACGGATGAATCCTTAGAATCTCATGTTCATAAAGCTCTCTTAATTGGATATAGTTGCAGATTGGCAACATTTGTAAGTATTAAATCTTTCTACTTTTTTGGGTGCCGGAGGGTTATCTCAAGATATTACCTTTTAAGATAATTAAGGCCAAAAAGGCAGTTAGCGCTTTTTCTACTAAATTCATTTCTAATGTTTTTAGTTTTTTTTATACTAAATTCATTTCTAATGCTTTTTTTGTCTACTAAATCCATTTCTAATGCTTTTTTTGTCTACTAAATCCATTTCTAATGCTTTTTTTGTCTACTAAATTCATTTCTAATGCTTTTTTGTCTACTAAATTCATTTCTAATGCTTTTTTGTCTACTAAATTCATTTCTAATGCTTTTTTTGTCTACTAAATTCATTTCTAATGCTTTTTTGTCTACTAAATTCATTTTTAGTGCTTTTTTTGTTATGTTTTTAAACATAACAATGGTGATTAGTGAAAATGTTCCGTTTATCTGAAAAAAAGAGTCGAGGTTATTTTTTTTCCTTCAAACTGCAATCTTGCCCCTTGTTTTTAGTATTAAATTAACAATTTACATTAAACAGGTAACATTTTAATATTATTCTTATTTCCCAGCATGCAAAGATTTTTTCTCTAATTTAATAAATTGCCCACAAAGATTCTTTTTTTGAAAAATATCTTGTCTCATATTTATTTTTTTTTTAATAAAAAAAAATATGAGACAAGATATTTTTTTTTTTTTAATAAAAAAAAAAATGTCTGCCCTGCACAGTAGTTTTTGCAGAATTTTTTAAATTTTTTTTAAATTGAATATCATATTTTTGTTTAGGTTTTGGCTTTTCTTCTGACAAACTTGGAGAAAAAAGCTGGAATCCTTAGTTCAGGAGTGAATTTCATTTTCTGGTTTTTGATGGTCATTACTCAAACGATTCCTTTCTACAACAAAATCATGAAAAAGGTACTTAAAAAAAAATATATATATTTTTATTTATTTTTATTATTTTTTATTTTTTATTCGTTTAGATTTAATTTTTTAATTTTTTTTTGTATTTTTGTTTTTATTATTTTATTTTTATTTTTTTTGTTTATATTTTTTTTAAAAAATTGTATTCGTTTTTATCTTATTTTTTTTTATTCGTTTTTATTTTATTTTTTATTTGTTTAATTTTTTTTTATTCATTTTTACTTTATTCTTATTTTTTTATTTTTTGGTCAATTTTCTTTTTTTAATTTTTGTTTTAATTTTATTTTTTATCTGTTTTTATTAATTTTTTTTATTTTTATCCCTTTTTATTATTTTTTTAATCAAAAGGTACAATTGTTTCACTTTCGATTTTCTAATACATACTCTATAAGCAACTATCTTTGGTAACCACCTGCTATTGATTTTTTTTTGTATATCAATTAATAATACATTGGTCTTGCATGAGTGAGCAGCCATTTGCAATCATTTTTTGTTGGCCATCTTGGTTAGTGGCATAGCTATAGTAAACGTCACCTGGAGCGGTCCGCTCAAATGTCACCCTATTTTGAATGGTTTTCTTTTTCATTTTTTTTTTTTTAGGAATATGAAACTGATACATTACTTTTCGTGTTGTTTTGCCTGGATTACAGTTTTGCATTCGCTGAACTTTTTCTTTTTTGTTTTGCTGAAAAATATTCTTTCTTCACTCGTGGCTACATTGAATTACCATCAACTGAAGATATTAGTTGTGTAAGTAAAAAGAAAAACAAACAAACAAAAACTAAAAAAAAAAAGGAAAAAAAAACAAACAAAAAAGCTAATCTGAAAAAAAAGATCTTTTTTAATATTTGTATGTTTGAGTGTTGTTTGAATAATAAGGAGAATAGAAATATTAACCTTTTTTTAAAAAAATATCTTTATTTTTCTTCATTTTACATTTTGGCTTGAGTACCACATGTGTTTTGTAGAATAGTCCACTTTTTAAATTTTTATATGAATGGGTTTTATTTGAATAAGGAGAATACAAATATTAACCTAATATATACATAAACGATCAATTGCAAAAGTATGCAGAACATATAACCTAATGTCAAAAAGCTGTTTCGAACTTGTTGGATCTCGTCAGTAACACACAATATTGTGAGTTTTTAAACCCATGGTGGGATTTGAACCACATCATGTCAGACAGTTACGCTAACCACTGGCTTACGATTCTGCCATGTGCCGCCCCCTAGAATGTGTTGCCTGGGGCAGACTACCCCTTCCACTTCTTCTTTGCTATGCTACAGATGAAGACAATAGTCTGCAATAAAAATTAATAATAAATGATTAAGAAACTTAATCTCAGAACTTTCTGAAGAAAATGCAACTTTTTCTTGTTTGTTTAAATAATTTTAATTCATAGTTTTTTGTAGTACAAAATCTATAAATTGATAAAGATAAGTTGTTTTGTGATTAAGCAGAGCCGTGCTTAGGCTCCCCCCCATAGATCCCGCAACTGCAGGGGGGCGCAAGCTCTCTAGGGGCCCCAAGGCTTCTTGGCTTTGCAGATCTTTTGTAAACAAAAAAATTACCAAAATAATTATTAGGATTAAGTAGAAAATCATTTTTACACTTATATTTTGAAATATATATATTACAATCTATTTCTCTCTCTGTCTGTCTCTATATATTTGTATATGTAAGTATATATATATATATATATATATATATGACTTTATCCGAAGCCTATAGTATGTTGGGAATGTGCAAGTTGCTTTTTTTAGGGCAATAGGGGCTGCAAGGCTCATTCTGTGTCAGGGCACAATGTGGCTAAGCACTGTGATTAAGTGTCATACTTACAGGAAGTAAACCCACAAAAACTACACTTTTTATCTCTTTGCTCACCAATATTTTGGGCCCCCTCTTTTTGAAATTCCCCAGTATCGCCTGAAGAATCGGGCAAGAAACCGGCCATGATCTTTGTTTTACTTCTCTAGTACTTTTTAATATTTTAATTCCCTTATTAATATTATATCTAAGTTTTTATGGGTTTCCTTCCTCTAAGTATAACAAGTAATCACAAAATGTCTTATCTTCTTTTTATCAATTTATTTTCATTGTTAATATAATCATTTATTAACCATTACACCCAGTGGTGTGTTGGGCAGCAACAAAATCCCTCCACTTCTGCCTATCCTGAGTCATCCCAGCCAGCTTGCCCCATGTAAGGCATATATCTTCTCTTTCTCCTTCCACTGTTCTTCTCCGGGTATTTCTCAGTCTTCCTCTTCTCCTTTTTCAATCCAGGGTCCAATATAATGCTATTTTAATGATGGATTTAGGACCTCCCCAAAGGACATGCCCAATCCATCTCATTGCTTTTTCCTAATTATTATTCTCATGTCTTCAAGACGACATCTCCCTAGAAGATCTTCGTTGTAAATACATGGTTAAGTCATTTAGTTTTTGTTTTTGATTGTCCCTGACTAATATTTTGTTTGTTGGACTGACCCTATGGAAGGTTTGAATACCACTTCATATCTTTGGTCTAACAGTCAGCTTTTGCTCAGCAATTGTTTGTAGGCACATGACAGTCATTTGACCTCGACAATCAATGGTGAATTTTATTCTAATGCGCAATGCATTTTAAATGTCTACATTATAACTATTTTTTATTTTTGAAAGAAATTAACTTATCATATTTTGTTATATAATCCTAGAGATGAACAAAATAAAAAAAAAGATTCTCTTATTAAAATATTTACATCTGAGGGAGATGGGGAGGAAAGAAGTGAAAAGAGAGATAAAGAGGAGGAGAGATTGAGAATAAGGTAAAGAGGAGGGGAGATTGAAAATAAGGTAAAGAGGAGGAGAGATTGAGAATAAGGTAAAGAGGAGGAGAGATTGAGAATAAGGTAAAGAGGAAGGCAGAATAAGGTGAAGAGAAGCAGATGGAATAAGGTAAAGGGGAACAACAAATGATATCTATATCCTTAAAAAATAAAACATTTAAATTATTATTTTTTTTATCACTTTCTCCTCAGGATCAAATTGTCTTTTAAATAAGTTTAATAAAAATCAAATTAAATTTTTAAAATCTAATAAGATAAATAAATGAAAAAATCTATTAAAATAAATAATTGAAAAAAAGTATTTTTGACTGATTTAAAAAAAAAATATCTAGGCGGCGATGGTAGGGTATTGGTAAAAGCTTGGGCTCTAGAATCGTATTACACAAATTCAAATCCCAGTCAAAACCATTTTAATTACCTTAATCTGCCTCGGGCAGATGGGGATCATTAACTCGGGAGAGTAACACTGATTTCAAAACCAAAAAATAGTTCTCCTGTTTGGGGTTGAGCATAGAGCTATCAACTCTTTCTTGTAAAAACAAGTATATAACCGAAACAGTAAAAAAAAAAAAAAAGCAAACAAATTTGCTGCCCAATGCACCACTGGGTGTAATGGTTGATGAATGAAAAAAAAAAAAATCTAAATTTCTCTAATATCAATATTTTCAGAATCCATGTCCGATTGAAAACAGTTCCTTTTTGAGCAAACTTCTCTTCAGTTGGATCACAAAGTATGTCAAACCTTTTTTGTTATTTATTTTTTACTGACACCAAGGAAATTGTTTTAGTCTATTTGTCTGTCTGTCCATATCTTTTTGTAAAAAATAAAAATTCAACATAATTTTGATCTGGGCAGGCGACGGTGGAGCATTGGTAAAAGCTCGGGCTTTGGAAACGTATAACGCGAGATCAAATCCCAGTCAAAACCATTAATTTCACTTTAGCTGCCTCGGGCAGATGGGGCTCATTAACTCGGGAGAGTAGTTCATTTAGGTGAAGGGTAACACCGAATGTAAAATGCCCGGGTAAGAGCACGTAAAAATGGCCTTGTGCCAAACTTGGGTTAGAGCTCACCAAGTAAATATAATAATTTTGATCTGAGGTGTCTTCCTTAATTTGGTTTTGATATCTTCATAAAAACTTATAATTTGATACTTTTTTTGTTTTCATATATTAAAGATAAAACCAACATTAGTTGTAAAAAACCAAAAAAAAAACCAAAAAACTTTTTAATGCCTGAGGAAGACTGAAGATTAATTTAGTCGAAATGTAGTGAAAAATATAAAAATAAAGATGACAATAATTAGAAAAATACTTATAAAATTGATCATATCTCATCTTAGGAGTGAAGGTGGAGCATTGGTAAAAGTTTGAACTCTGAAATCGTAATTTGCAAGTTCAAATCCCAGTCAACACCATTATTCATCTTTAGCTGCCTCAGGCAGATGGGGCTTGTTACTTTGGGAGAGCAACTCATCTAGGTGAAGGGCAACACTGAATGCAGAAAGCCCAGGCATATAAAGCATGTAAAAATGGCCTTGTGCCTAACTTGGGTTGGTCCCCAACCAAGTAAATATAATATCTAAGGGATTCAGAAATAAATAGAAATAAAGATGAGGACAATAGTAAGAAAAATATTTATAAAATTGATTATATCTCATCTTAAAGATTTAGAAACAAATAAAGATGAGGACAATAGCCTGAAAAATATTTATAAAATTGATCAACCTAATCTCAAAGATTCCAAAAAATAACTTATCTTTTTTCTTATCTAATTTTACAAAAATGATAAAAAATCTTGTTGTGTTAAAATCTCTGAACATTCCTTTTTCTCCTTCTTTTAGACTGGTTTATACAGGCTACAAACGATCATTAGATGAATCTGATTTGTGGGACTTGCCTAAGAGTTTACGACATTTCCGCAATCTTCCTAAATTTAAAAGAATATGGGAACAAGAAATTATTAATTGTGGGTGAGTTGTATATTTTCATTTTTTTTTTCACTTTTTATTCAGTGTTTCTGCTTCTTTTCCTACTCCATATTTCTTCTTAAATACTAGAGAACAGAAGAGAAGAAATTGTACTGAAGAATTTGAATCAGGCATACAAAACTAACTCACTCATACTTGATGGAAGCTGCAGAAGCACCTAAATGCACACTCTGCAACCAA
>JAUZSX010353658.1:0-10030 GCA_034780655.1 Idiosepius hallami
CTTGTGGTGACAGCAGGTGCATCAGTATTAAGGCTGCAACAGAGGATAGCCTCCAGTCGTCGTAGTTCTCTCCATGCCATTGGAGCCAGGTCCTCCTCTGCCAAGGGTCCGTGTGGTGACAGCAGGTGCATCAGTCTAAAGGCTGCATCAGAGGATAGCCTCCAGTCGTCGTAGTTCTTTCCATGCCATTGGAACTAGGTCCTTCTCTGCCAAGGGTCCGTGTGGTGACAGCAGGTGCATCAGTCTCCCCACGTTAAAAGATATCACGCACAGGCGTCTTCTCGAAAGGGATCCACAGGAACCAAAACGGAGGACAGCCATGCTCGAACACGAGTGACCGCCGATGAATAAACTAGTTAGACTACTTACCCCAATAGTGATGGAAAGGAAGGCTTACCAGTGGGGTAGCAGCAGTTTTTGCCGCCCTGGGCGGTCATACAATTTGCGCCATCACGCCTGACAACTGATAATCCGTTAACGTTCAAAATTCCCAATAGCTCTAAAAATATTAATTTTTATGGAACTACAATCAAGGATCTAATTAATTAATTTTGGTAAATGAGACAGCATTTTTATTGTTTCTTTTCTTCTTCTTCCCTTAATAGTGTATGATTACCCTTGATTTAAAGAATACTTAACTACTTGGGTTAGTCCATTAATTGACCAATCAGGGAGCTTGAAGCTAATGCTGAAAAATTTTAAAGGTGCGTTCTATTTCCGTTAAAATTTTAACAAGAAGAAGGAGGAGATTGACTGCCATTTTTGAATTAATAGCAAATATTGATATTTCACATTTTACCTTTTGAAACTGCTGGATTCTTATACCTTTTGGAATAATTGAATTCTTATTACCTGGATTCTTATACCTTTTGGATTTATTGAATTTGGATTTACCAAGGATTACTCATTTCAATTGTTCTATCAACAATGAATTCTTCAACAGAAGCAGATTTTTTTATTATTTATTTTCAGTAATAATTGGGCATAAAAAAATCTAGCTAAGAACATTCTTAGCAACAGGAGTAGAACAAAGTTCCATTTATGTAGTTGGCGAGATTTAGACACTTATATATTTTTGGTCCTACCTAAATTTTTTGAGTTGCCCAGGCAATGCTGAACTATGCTTCTAGTTATTAATAAAACTATGATTGATTATGCATAAACAAATTCCTACAAAAAATTAAAATGAAGGGTTATGAAAAGTCACTGTATATTTGACAGTACAAATTAGCAGAGCCACTGTTCAGAAGAAACTATTTGAAAACTATTTGTGGAATGTTGCTCTAGTCTCTTAGGAGTTTTTGCTGCATATATATGTGTGTGTGTGTGTGTGTGTGTGTGAATATATATATATATATTTATTTAAAAAATTAAACGTAAATTCCGACAGAATGAAATATAAGTTAATGAACAGAAAAAAAAATCTGCAAAAATTTTTTTTCAAGCTTATTGCTTACATATTTTGGTTAATAGAAACTATCATTAGTGCTTGAAATATTTAAGCATAAGAATTAAATGTACAGTCTGAAAATTGTTTGAATGAGTATTCTTCATGAAAATAAAGAAAAAACATTAAAGAATATACACTCAAACATTTTTCAATCCATACATTTATTTCTTATACTTAAATACAAAGATAAAAAGTTATGTATAAATTTTTATATATCGTTTTATATTAGAATTATAATATTTTTATCATTTTATTCCTATAAACTTTAACTTTATAAATTACACAAAAATTATAAAATATTTTTCAGTCCATACATTTAATTCTTATACTTAAATACTTTAAGCCCTGATTATGATTTCTATAAAATCAAAAATTTAAGCATGGGCTTAAAAATATAATCTTTTTTATATTTTCTTTTTATTAATTCATATTTCATACAATCAACAATATACAATTTCAAAATTAAAATGAAGGAAAAAAAAAAATCACTGAAAAATGTTATAAATTGCAAAAACTTCTTAGACAAAGAAAAAAACTAAAACTTAATAAAAAATAAATAAAACATAAGAAATCTTTTTTGCGTGCATAAAAAAATATTTTGATAATACTTTTACAATAAGGATTCTTGTTCTACTCTCTGAAAAACAAAACAAAAAACAGGAAGAACAACCATCTACTTGTTGCAGTAATTGTTTACACTTAGACAAGGCTAGATCATAATAATAACAATAATAAAAATTAATATTATTCATACGGAGGTTGTATTAAAAACATTAGAATTATTTTCAATGCAGACTAAACATTCTGATGTTTTTGATATAATTAATGAGATAATGGTTTTCTGGCACCAAATATATTCATATTCCATTTTTAGATTCTATCTAAGAAGACTGAGATGTGGGCGGTCTTTTACAGGGAAGCACCCTCGGAGGAAGTTATTTTTCCTGGACAATTTGTCTCGGCATGTCTATCCTAGATATAGTGAGTCACATTTTATTTTTTTAGCCAAAGATTTAAGTTTATTTCCTATGTTCCAGAGTGAAATCTAGGTCATGGTATTTTCTCTTTTTTAACAACACCTTTGAAAATTATGATTTATTCCAAGGTAGGGGATAAGTATTCAAAATATTTCCTTTTCAATATAAAAAAATTTGTTTACATTTTAAAATTTATTTTATATATATATTATACTATTTTATATATATATATATATATATATATATATATGTATATATATATATACATATATATATGTATATATATTCTACTATTTTGCAATTGGCAATAAGGATGAAGCTGAGGTATAAAGCTTGGCCTCTGGAATCTTATTATGAAAGTTAAAATCCCAGTCACTTTTTATTCTTGCCTGTCTAACTCATCTGTTAATTCAACAGAGAAACTCCTCTAAGTGTAAGGATAACGCAGATTGCGAAAACCCAGGTGGATGAGACAAGTTAACTCAATAAAAGTAACTCATCTAGATGAAAGGCAACACGGATTGCAAAAGCCTATGTATCTTTGTGTGTATCTGTATGTGGAGTAGTTCTCTTGGACTTCAAAATGGCAGGGCCAATTTTCTTGAAAATTCACACAGTTGTACTTTATTTGACTGGAAGTTTTCTTTGCTTGGTGTTGTTTCAGATCAACCTAAAAAAGGATCTAAAATTGGAAATAAAAAAAATAAACTCTTAGAAGGAATAGTCCAATTAAACCAAGCTGGAGAGGACCAGTCAGTACCGGGTCCATTGAAAGAGCACAGTTGCAGCTCTCTGTTCCCTCAGGAATCAAAAGAATGGAACAGTCTAATTATTACGGAATTTTACACACTTTTATGATATACCATTGAAAGAGTTGATCAAAAGTTTTATAACTATCAACTTCCAAAGTAATTTCCAAATTTTTAGTCGAGACTCTTGAAATTTGATATATTATATTTACTTGGTGAGCACCAACCCAAGTTTGACACAAGGCCTTTTTTACGTGCCCTTATCCGGGCTTTTTACATTCGGCGTTACCCTTCACCTAGATGAGCTGCTCTCCCGAGTTAATGAGCCCCATCTGCCTGAGGCTGCTGAAGTGAAAGTAATGGTTTTGACTGGGATTTGAACTCGCGTAATACAATTCCAGAGCCCAAGCTTTTACCAATGGTCCACCGTCGCTGCCTAATACATATATATATGGCCCTATAAAGACCAACTTAAGTGCACCCACGTGGTGGACAAACATCAACCCATCCTTGTGGGAACAAACTGCCATGGACCGCACCAACCGGCAATGGGAATTGACTGTATCTTTGCTCCAAGTTGACTTACCTGGAATGTCATGATTCAGCTGTTTATTTAGAGTATTTGGACTCTTGTGTCTTGATTTCATGATAAGATTAAACTACTTAGTCAATTGGTTTTTTTTATTTTTGGATTGTTTTTTTTTTTTTTGTTTTCTTATTATTGATGAACATTAATCTGTTTCTGCAAGGGTTAGGGTTAGGATTAGAAGGGTTTAGGGCTAGGGTTAGGAGTTGTTTGTTTTTTAATTATTGATAAACATTGATCTGTTTCTGCAAGTATTGACTGCTTTGGAGAAGTTGACGTGGGCCCAGTGGATAGGCAGTTGAGGTGCAGAGTTGTGGTGCATGAGTTCGAATCCAAATCTCTTCCATCTACACTGACATGTCGACTAATACCCTTGGAAAAAGTATGAATCCCTATCTTTCTTCCAGCTCTAGATTAAATAGTGTGACTTCTGTTACTAAAAAATAACTATGTGTTTATAAAATAATGTTTAATTAATAAATTATAGTTCTTCTGAAGCATCATATAATATATAATAAATAATTTTTTTAAAAAGGCTTAAATGATGTGTTATAAGGTTTTTTATTTGGTATTACAGTGATAAAATGACCAACCTTAGAAAAAAGTTAATAATGAATAATGTTTATCGAATTAAAATTAATTGTTTTAGGCATTAAAATAACCTAAAAAGAATGATATGCCATTAAACACAAAACAAACAATTGCTTAATCAATAGATTTGAACCCGATATATACTTTAATAAAATGCTTTATGTACCAGGGCAGTAAATACCCAAGTTAGTTTCTTGTGCACGGTTAAATTACTAGGTTGATGCATCCTTAGTCTTTGGTTTGACAGGTATTTGTACATTCAGCTGGGGATTGTTTGTGAAGTTCAAATGCTCATGAGACTCGCCACTAAATCGCTTTCTCAACCTGTAGAAGTCACTATAGCAATACACACACACACACTAAATGCATTATACAAGATTGGTTGAAAAAACTCTTTTTTGTTGTTCTACCATTTTATGCATGTATTCTAGTCCAGGGCGGCAATATGGAACATTGGTAATTAGCATGGACTATAGAATCGTATTATTCAAGTTCAAATCCCAGTCAAAACCATTGCATCTAATTTTAACTGCTTCTTCGGGCAGATGGGGCTCATTAATTCAGGAGAGTAGCTTATCTATGTAAAAGGCAACACTGATTATAAAAGCCTAGGGAAAGAAACGGGCTGCTTTTTACTTCAGGCTAGTTAACTTTCAAAAAGGGTAGATAAATTTATCAGGGACAGTTACACTGTGTCAAATCACTATTACTTTTTCATAATGACTGAGAAAGTTACACTTGCTAAAATATTAATAAACTAATTTTTTTATTCTTATATTTTTTGTTTTAATTTGTTTTAGTTTTGATACAGTGTGAGTGTTCTCAATAGATTTATCGACCCTATTTGAGAGATAACCGGCCTGAAGTGAAAAACTATAAAGAAAGGAACATTATATGAGAAAGGGGTAATGTTCCTAAGTACTGGATTTGTTTCCTGACATAAATATAGTAGACTATTGTTAGTTTATATATATATATATATACTGCCTGTATTTCGAAAGAATAAAGAAACTAATTACAGTGATAATTAATAAAATGACCAACCATAGAAAAAAAGTTAATTACATAAATTAATTAAAAAACACAAAGAATAGACCGAGAGAAGTAAGGAGGTGATTTTTAAGATTAATTAAAAGCCACAATCTGTAATTTAGAATAATTAATGAGGTTGTATTGAATTACAATGAAACGTGATTATTAAAGTAATATTAAAGCAAAATAGTTTATGTATAAAAACGAAATGGAAAAAAAAATATGTCTACAATATAAGAATGTAGATTGAAATCTAAGTATTCATGAGAGAGATAAATTAACCCGAAATAATATGTTATTCATTTATCTTTTCCATAATCACTTAGGCTTAAATTTCCATTAGACATATTCTTTATTTCATTTCATTTTTCTACATATTTTGTCTGATTCATTTATCTTTCTCTTAAACAGTACCGTGCTTAGCTACTTAGCAGCCCCGTCACAGAATGCACCTTGCGGTCCCTTTAGCCTAAAAAAAGCCAGTTGTATCTCCTCTCAACAAACTGGATCCTTCAACTATGTATACATACATATACATATATATATATATATATATATATATATATATTTATTGAGGGACACGGGCGGAAAGATGAATTAATTCTAACAATGATTTAGTTTGTTATTTTTTTTTTGCATTACAATCCGTGAAGCGAAGGAGCTTTGCGGACCCTACGAAGCTGCTCTTAAATCTTCCAGTTGTTATAGAGTTTTCACAGTTTCAAAGAATTCTGAAACTCCCAGTCCTCACTCTCAGGGATAACTCTAATCAAGGACGTTCTTTTTAGTCGCTGATCAGTCATTGTGAGAGAGGGGTTCTCAAGAAAAAACATTGATAATATAAAAAAAATGTCTCTGCGTCTAGTGTTTAAAATGTCCATGTGATAAAAAAAAACTTTGTGATTAAATGTCTAATGTCAGCTATATTAATGGTCTGCAGACACGGCGTTTGTGTTGATCTGATATATTCATTTAGGCAGTTTTTTTACCTCAAGCCGCTTTCTCTCAAATCGGGTAGATAAATCTATCGGGGATACTTTCACCGTGTCAAACCAATTTTACTTTTTCATTACAACTAATAAAGTTACGCTTGCAACAATATTACAAAATAATTTTTTTATTCTTATATTGAATATTCTTTTTTTGGTTAATTTTTTACAAAATATGAAATTGAACTTAATACACACCACATAGTTAATAATTAATACCACATAATAGTTCTGTTATTTTCATAGTAATTAATTCTGTTAAATTTATTTCAATATTTTTATATTAATTTTGTATTTTTGTTTGTTTATTTTATTTAATCAAGTCAAATTTCTCACATTCTAAATTATCAATGCAAAAACAAATAATCACTTTTGTTTATTTAATAAACAAAAGTGATTATTTGAGGCGGTATTATGTCCTCCCCCCCCCGGTAGATTTATTGACCCTATTTGAGAGATAACTAAACTGGCCTGAAGTAAAAAAATTAATAAATAAAAACTGCTTTTGTGAATGGTAAATGAATAAAATAATGAAAAAGTGATTAATTAAAAAAATCAAAGATAATTATAGAAATGAATTGATTTTGTTTTGTTACTAGTAATCCACTTTCTTTAATGTTGCTGATCTGGCTGGACTACTGCTTAGTCTGGAGTGGGGGAGGGAGTATTTTTGTTAACATACACTCTGCTGAGTGCTGAACCAAGACCAACTGGATGTCGGAAAATTGTTATTTATGGTTTTTAACTTAAATCACTTGCTGCTGCTGATTTTTCATGTGGAAAAATTATCGTCTGCAAAACGTTAAAATATTATGTTAAACTATGGATTTTCAATTATTTATTTCTTTTTTAATAATGTTTCTGTTTAGTGTTTTCAGAGCAATATTTTTTTTAATCATTTATATTAAAAAAAACACACTTTGTCATCATTACTCAACCAGTATGTTTTTAATATAAATAATACATAAAAGGGAGAAAAAGATAATTTATCCATTAGTTGTTAAACTTATGAATTAAGTAAAAATCATTAATTCATACAATTTAATTGTAAATAATTTAAATCAATTCCGATAAAGTGTTGGAGTGATATGTTTAAATTAAATGGCGGATTTTCAAATTATTTTCGTGTGTGCCGATAAAAACTGGTTTATATTTTTTTTTCAAAAATATGAATAATATTTGATCCGAAAATATTATAAAGAAATCCTTGGGAGTTTGTTCGTCACCATTTTCAATCAGATAATTAATATTTTTTTTATTTTTTTGGATATTTTTAAAAAATTTACCGAGACTAAATTTTAATCACGTAAATTTTAAGAATCTTTGTATAAAAATTAAAATTTTTAATTTTTTTAAAATCAATTTAAATATTTAGATAACGTTTTGTCTTCTATTTTTTTTTATATTAAAGTGAAAAAAAAACAGTTAATAATGTTTAAAAACTGGCTTCAATTATCGGTGAGGTAAAAAAAATTATTTAAATGTCCTGTCATATCTACCGCAACCACAACACCGCGCACCCGTACTCGATAGATCAATCAATGACAATGCCCCCCTATTTGAGAGCCGGCGGCAGCTTATTAAAAAAATAACACCGAAACTTCAGTGAGAGGAACGAAATTTTTGTGTTGTTTTAAAAAAAATGGAATGGAAATTAGTGCCACGGAAAATAGAAGTAACTGTTAATCAACTGTTTTAATGAAAATGCAAGAGAATATCTAAAACAAAACAATTTTTATTAACAAACGAAAAGAAGAAAGTACAACAAACTTTCGATTTTTTTAAAAACGAACAAAACTTTTGTTTAACAAAAGAACAAAAGCAATACAACAACTATCATTTTTTTAACGAATAAAAATGTAATTATTGGACATGTAAACTAAACTCCCCACACTATGAAACATTGTTTATTGTTATAATGTGGTTGTATTGCTTACTTTCTTCTGTCGTTTGTTATCCTGACTTATCAAAATTACCAAGTAGTCACTCAGAGTTATTATAGAGGAACATATTAAAGCTAAAATATTGGTGTGTCTTCTTTTGCCTTACATTGTCAAGGCCGATATATCGTCCTTTAATGGTCAAAGGGATTAATAAAAATTGTTTTGTTATGATATTCTTTTGAATTTTCATTAAGTCGGCAAACACTACAGTACAGTACAGTACAGTTACTTTCCGTTTGTGGCACGACATTAAGAATTCCCATTCTATTTTTCAAACAACCCGAAAATTCGTTCTTCTTCTGCTTAAATACCCTATAAATTTAGCAAATAATCTACCACTAAGGCAACCAAGTAAAATTAAATCTAATTTATTTTCTTACCGAACACGTGTTGTTCCGTCTTGAAGTAAAGAAGTCATCATTAAAAATGCCTACCGTAATTTAGATTTAAGTATCGTTAAATTTATCATAATCTTAGAAAAGAAAAATCTTAAAGAATAACAACATATGTTGAAATGAATAAATTCTTTTAGTATTCTTTAAATATTTTACTTTGTTTTAGATAAGAATTTCTGGTGATAATATTTTCTTTCGAAGAGTTTTGAAAATTTTTTAATGTTATTATCTGTTAACTGAATATTTACGACATTCAAAGAGAAAACAACTCTTAAATACATCTACTTGAGTTATTTCCCTTGCATTATAGTTAAACAAGAATGTATTTGCGTTTAGAGTTAAACTTATAATATCATAATTATCTAATCCAGCAGTTTTAAAACTTTTTTTGCTAACGCCCCCTTCCCTTCACATCTAGATGAAAATGCTTGCGCCTCCCTCTTTTTTGGAAGAGGGGAGAATATACAGCAGAAGTACAGACATTGCGTCTAGTAGCAGCGACTGGGGAACGCTTAATTAAATCGTTCCATTTTTCCAGTCTTTCTACCAACACCAATTTCGTATTTTACTGTAATTGCTCTAAGGTCCCCTTGAGATTTTAATGTGCTTTTATCTAATTACTTACGCACCAGCACCCTCCTGAAAGTTCATAACGCCCCCCAGGGGGCAGCACAGCACCACCCACTTTGAAAACCACTGTTCTAAGCTAATACCGAGACAGCTTTTTTCAAAACATAGGTTTTCCTTTGAGCGATTTATGAAAAGAATAGTATTTGTACTACTAAAACCATTGCTGGTAGATTGATTATTAAAATATTTTCCCAAAATGGCTTCAAAAGACGACATAAACCAAAACCACCACCATCACACACCAGTGACCACACCAACAACCACCAGAACCACCAACACCTGATTATTTACACGATACGACGCTATTTTTATATCTTGTAATATTTGTATTTTTGGTCAGTTTGTGTTAGGTTAATTATTAAGAATAAAAATATTAACCTTTAAAAGAAAGAACGGATCTTTTCTAGAAGACCCCCGCCACTAATGTAAAAATCGGAATTCTAAAAAAAATACCACCGCCACAGGGAAGTAACCCGGTAGGTCAGTTTACCCGCGCATGCACCCATAACACTCACTGGCTTTGAGTGAGTCACCACAAGAATGAACCTACTGTCGCTCTCGTCTCAGGTGGCTTAGGGTTATGGTTAGGGCTAATAAAACACACTTTTACTTTTACTTTTGCTTTTTTTGAGTAATTGGGTGGCGGCAGTATTTTTTTTTTTTTGGCGGGGTCTTCTAGAAAAGATTC
>JAUZSX010353669.1:0-10030 GCA_034780655.1 Idiosepius hallami
CTCTCTCTTTATATATATATATATATATATATATATATATATTAATTTGTGGAGTAAGATTGCCTGTATTTATAGTTTGAGTGCTTTCAGTCTGATAACTCTGCAGGCGAGAAACCGACAGTCATGGAAGGCCATTGACTTTATATCTATGCTTCTGTATTTCATTGACTACATATCTATGCTTCTGTATTTTATATATATATATATATATATAAATAAATATTAGTTGATCATAGAGTCAACTACCTTTGGTGACTGTAAGTTTCTCGCCTGCCTGGTCAACAGACCGAAAAGAAGCCAGTTAGCTTACGTTTGTTTAAATAGGTTTGGTCCCAATCGAACTTAAACAAACTGGATTCCTTTCAGTCTGATGACCACGCAGGCGAGAAATAGACAGTCACCAAAGGGTGTTGACTCTGTGTCTATGCTTAACTCATATACATACTCTAACACTGATATTGAGCAATCTAAATATAAATATAAGCAACCTCACTCTACAGATTAATATATATATATATATATATATATATATATATATATATGTATATATATATAAATTTACTTTTGGATTAATAATAAATTTTCTTGTATCTAAATTTTGTTGGTTAGCCCTCTAAGCAACATTGCATTAAAAAAAAGACCTGCAAGGAGTCTTGTGTCACCCTGAGGAGCTTGTAGCAATCACAGGGTATACTGGGGCTCTAAGCATGGCCCTGCTCACAAGTTAGTTTTGTGCCTAATCAATAAGAAATCACTTCAGATAAATTGATTAAACAGTTTTGAAATATAATAGTCAAAAATCCAATCATTTAAATTAAATCTGAAAGTAATTCACAAAAGTTCAACTTCAAATAAACTTTTATAATAATTGTCAAATGAATTTAAGTTAATAATTGAAATTGTTATTTTAATTTTAACCTATAATCAAACTTTATTTAAAAGTACTTAACTCAGCCATTATCTAATAGATTAAATCTGTATATATATACATATATAAAATTATTTTTGCAATCCATCTAGAGGCCTGTTGTGCTGTTCACGGCTCATCAGGATGGCTACGCAAACAATAAGTCTTCCTTCAGTCAGGATCGAACACGAACCGGCTGAATGCCAGTCCAATGTTTGGATTACACAAGTTTTTTTTTTCTATGTCATTTTAAGGTTTTTCTTAATTTGACATGCTGTAGACAAAGTGCTGTAATATGTTTCTCAATTTTTGTAAATACGTTACTCAATAAGGTTGGTTGAAAGAACAAAGTCTACTCAACCAAACCAAGAAATTTGGAAGAACTTGAAGGAAGGAGAATACATAAAGTTATGAGTTCCATGCCTCAAGAGTTCTTTTGTGAAATCACATAATACAGTTGTTTGTTGGCTTGAGAAACTGGTAGTGACGAATGTTGCCCGTAAGGAATTTTAAATAAAAATTCATGCAATATACTTTCTTCTCAAATTCATTTATTAGAGAAATTACACTTCAAAAACAAATCATAGTTATTTTAGATTAGGAATTTACTATTGAATCACCCTGAATATTATTATTTATACACAGTGCTATGATAAGTATGATGTTGACTATATTGAATTTAAAATTAAAGTCTATGCAATATAATTTCTTTTCATATTTATTGATTGAAGAAATTACACTTCAAAAATAAATCATAGTTATTTTTGGATCACTCTGTATGTTATTGGTTATATGTCTTCAGTATACTAATATAAGTAATGTATGTTTATTTGTGATGAAACTTTACTTGAAATGCTGTTGCCGACTTGTGTGCTTCATGACCCTCTTAAGTGCTGAATGAAATGTTGACGTGCTGTACATTGAACTTGTAATCTTTGAAGATCCTGATGCCAAAGTAGAAAAAACAGCATGGCACCTAAAAAGCTCTAAGCATTTGTTGGGTTTGGAAAATAAACAGCATTGGTCTGCATTATCTTGAACTATCGATAACACCTTTTGTTAAAAAAAAAAAAGGCATAAGGTTATGTGGGCTGATCCTTAACCAGAACCAAGCTAACTGATGGATTGGGGAGGTTTATTTGGTCTAGTGGGTAAGCAGTCAGACTTTGGAATCGTGGGGAGGTCTATTTGGCTTAGTGGATAGGCAGTTAAACTTTGAAGTTGTGGGGAGGTTCATTTAACCTAGTTGATAGGCAGTCAGACTTTGGAATCATGGGGAGATTCATTCGGTCTAGTCAGTAGGCAGTCAGACTTTGGAATCGTGGGAAGGCCCATTTGGCCTAGTGGGTAGGCAGTCAGACTTTGGAATCGTGGGAAGGCCCATTTGTCCTAGTGGGTAGGCAGTCAGACTTTGGAATCGTAGGAAGGCCCATTTGGCCTAGTGGGTAGGCATCAGACTTTGGAATTGTGGGAAGGCCCATTTGGCCTAGTGGGTAGGCAGTCAGACTTTGAAATTGTGGAGAAATCCATTTGGCCTAGTGAGTAGGCAGTTAGACTTCGGAATCATGGGGAGGTCCAATTGGCCTAGTGGATAGGTGTAAGTTTATGGGGTCTTTTTAGCTTACATATAACAGAACACAAGGCGCTGAAAAACATAAACATGATAACTTTACTTTTTTTTCAATCCTGGTTTATTTCATAGTCGTACTAGTATGGTCACTCTCTCTCTCTCTATGGTCATCTAAATGGCAATTAGGGATAGTGGTTGAAGAGAAGAGGAGAGACTGATGTTTCAATGCTTTCTGTCTCTTTTGCCTTGCAGGGCTCACTTGCTTGTGGTTGAATGCTGTCTTGCACATTGCAACCGACCTCTTCCTTTCTTTCCTTGCTTTGTTTCTTTTGTCCTTTTTATGAAGTTATTTCCTGACTTTTGACGTCAATTCCTGGCTATTGAAGTTTCATGGAATTTTTGCTGACATGAGTTGATTCATCAGGAATGCACGACTTATTGTTTATGCACCCGAGCCATTGCTTGTTTAATTCCCACTGATAGCCACATATTGTTACAGTAGGCAGTTGACATCAGAATTGCACTATGTACATTCAAATCCTAATCATTCCATTTGCCTTCATAATTGGACCCATATCCTTGGGAAAGGTATGAATCCCCACATTACCTCAAAGTTATGGTTTAAATAGTGCACATTGTGTTATTCAAAACTATGTCTGGTAAAAAAAAATCGTTTCTCAAAAAATGGTTGTTCTTGGCATTAAATGACCTAAAAAGGTTGTTATACTGTAAAACACAAATAATGCTGATAGAAACTATAATCTGTTTAAAGACGAATGATGTTAGGGAAATCTTTAGCTTTCATTTCCAAAGCAATACTGATTTACAAATCAAAACATGTTTGGTTTTTTTTGGTAATTCTAGTTATTGATTTGAAAAAAGATTTGAATGGCTAGAGCAAACATTTTGAGATTTCTTTACAAAGCTGATGTGGATTGTTGTTGGTCAATAGGAAAACCTCTCTTCACCCGCTTGGGCTTAGATCAGTCTTCCTGTTGTTATAGTATTATTTGCAATCTCAGAATATTTTGAGACTCCCAGTCTTAACCCTTGGGGTAACTCTAAACACGAATGTTTTTTAACTGGAATGGTTGGTCATTATGAGGAAGGGCCCAGGTGATAGGGGAAGTCTTTCAGTTTGAATGCAAGTCCCTGGCGCCCAGGCAAAGCTGGGCAATTCTTCTAGTATATATATATATATATATATATTAGTTAAGTGGAGACATGGAGTCAACGGCCTTCAGTTTAATATATATATATATATATATATATATATAATGAAAATTATATTCCAATGCTCTATTTTTAATCTATTAAACTTTTATTGTTTTAATAGTTTGACATTGCTCTTTTAAAGAAAGAAAAAAACTAACAAATATATAAATAAATAAAAGTTTTTTCACTTAATAATTGTATGATTGTATGGCCTAAACAAACAAAAATTGTTAGATTGTCAGTGAAAAAAAATATATATGCCAAAATATTAGTGTTTTATTATTTCTAGTATCCACATGAAAAGATCACTTGAAAAGATCACTTGAAAATTTGAGTGTTTTACATACCACACATAACCCTGGCTTCTAACTTTAAATATATGTACTTATATGGTAGATATAAAGGCATAAAACATAATGGCTGCATCTTTTATCTATATTTATTGTTTCTTATTAATAGATTTATACAAATAAATCCACAGATTACCATTTTCCTAAATGCGTATTATCCAGCTTCAATGTCTATTCATTACATCATTGTATATATGTACCAAAATATAGACCCCAAATACATATATAAATAAGCTTTTATGTCATAACATCAATATCTGAAATCACTGCTATATTTCACTTGGGATGAGTCTTATCAGGCCAAGTTGGAGATAAGTTTGTAAACATGATCGTTTGGGGAAATAGAGCAGACATTGCAGCGCTACGATTCAATGGAACTGGTTCTGCTTCATAGTATTAAAGTAAATGCAACCGCAACATTCCAACATTTGTTCTTTACAATTTTTTTTTTTTTTTGGTTTCTTTTATATCTCTTGGCAAAACTGACTGAAATTTGTAACAAAAGAATGAATGCCTATTATGCAATAAAATAATGTAATCATTTAATGAGAAATAAATACTGGCTTTTATACTTTAATGCATACAATATATGGCAGCGTGGATGGAGCATTGGTAAAAGCTCGGACTATGGAATCGTATTATATGAATTCAAATCCCTATCAAAACGATCGCATCTATCTTTAGCAGCCTTGGACAGATAGGGCTCATTAACTCAGAAGAGTAGCTCATATAGATGAAGAGCCACACTGATAACAAAAACCCTCTGGCCTCCTGCAGCCAGTTGTTGCAGATTCACTCCACTGGACACGAGCATTATAGGTTCAGAAGGTGTCTATCAGATGCCAAGGATTGCCATCTTGTCGTGTTCTTCCAGAATCGCCTCTTTATCATGGTGGAGAACCTTGTGTGTTCCAATGCACATGAGATCGATGCCGTCTGGAGCTTAGGGTCCTGATAGGGTCACTAATGGCGGTAAGGTTGAGGGGGAGGTTCCAGACAAAGTGCAATCCAAGAAGGACTCAACGGCTGATGATGACAACAATGACACAATGGCACTGAAGGCAGGTAAAGGCAGCAACAGAGGATGGCCTCCAGTCATCATGGTTCTTCATGCTATTAGAACCAGGCCTTCCTCTGCCAAGGGGCCGTGTAGTGGCTACAGGTACATTAGTCTCCCCACTTAAAAAGACATCATGTGCAGGCATCCTCCGAAAGGTCCCACAGTGTCCAAGATGGAGAATAGTCATACTCGAATGTGTGTGACTGCTGATGATGATAATCTGATGCCTAACAGATTCTACACCAGTAATGATTCATTATAAATTGTTAAAAATAAATAATTATAACTCGTTTTAACATGGAGAGGTTACATGAATTATGTAATAAAATTATATATATATATATATATATAAACAAATGTTTACTGGTACAAAATTTCATAATTGGAAAGAACGAGACAAGCCTAAAGCTTCTTAAGCTGTAAAACCCTGGCCAAACAAGCTTTTGGCTTGTCTAGTTTTTTCCAGTTTTTAAATGTCTTTCATATTGTTGGTTTTTAGGTAGTGTTTTCTTGCAATAACATAGGCTTCATATTCTATTAGGATGTGTTTGATTGTACAAGTTTTTTGACATGTCAGGCATTTGTAGTGGTTGTTCTTGTTTGTGTATGAAGGAGTGAGTAAGGTTTGTGTGGCTTATGCATATTCTTGATATAACAAGCTGTTCTTTTCATGATTCTGATTTCAATTCATAATAAATGATAATTTCAATTGAATTATTTTTTATCTCATTTTGTTTAACTGGTTTGTATGAACTGTTCTTATTTTATAATCTCATTTTTCTCCTCTTTGTAGGTGAGTACTTTTTTCTTATTGTCATATCTTAATGAAAAGGAGAAAATAGAAAAATATGGTAAGTCAAGATTTCTTGTTCTTCTTTTACAGTACAGTCATAGATTCTAGATACGAATGCCCATACATACAAACTTTTTTCTTTTTTTTTTCTTTGAGATGCAATAAAAGTTTTCACTGGATTTATTACAATTGAGATACTATATTTATTTAGTCAAGCACCAACCCATGTTATGCTCAAGGCCATTTTTACATGCTCTTTATATACCTGAACTTTTGCATTCAGGGTTGCCCTTCACCTAGATAGGTTGCTCTATCAAATTAACGAGACCCATATGCCCGAGGCAGTTAAAGGTGAATGTAATGAATTTAACTGGGATTTGAACTGGCACAATACAGTTCCAAAGTTGAAGCTTTTACCAATGCTCAACCCTTGCTGCTCATATTGAGATAAGATGATTAATGTTTTAAGAAAATCAAAAATCATGTAGCGCCACTGGTTTCTTTTAACTGAAATGAAAAAAATTGCTTTCAGTTGTAATTCTTTTTTATACATACAATGGTGGTCATGGAACATATTAAATTTGTATCTCAAAGTATTACTGTGTTTATAAATTATAAGTAAAATATATATTAATTTATAATTTGGCCTTTTTTTAATGAATGTATTGTTGTTCTGGGGACATACCCTGATATCTCTATATTAGACTGGGAAGGTGGAGCATTGGTAAAAGCTTGGACTCTAGAATCGTATTACACAAGTTCAAATTCTAGTCAAAACCATTACATTCACCTTTAGCTGCCCCTGACAGATAGGGCTCACTAACTCTGTAGAGCAACTCATCTAGGTGAAGGGCAAGAATGAATGCAAAATGCCCAGGTATATAAAAAGCACATAAAAATGGCCTTTTGTCTAACATTTGTTGGTGCTCAACCAAGTAAATATAATAACCTGATATCTTTCAATATTGGACTTGTCCATTTTGAATATATTTTTCAAGCCTTGTGGTAATGGAACGCATTAAATATCTACAAAATATATAAATATATATAAAAATTATAATTTGGCCTTTTTTATGAATATTTATATTGTTGTAATGGGATCTTTCAATATTGGACTTTTCCATTCTGTATATATTTAAAAAAAACCCTGACAAGCTTATTGGCAGATATCATGTGACATGTCTAGACGACTTCTCTCCATTTTGTGTGGCTGGCTGAAGGCACAGCCAACCTTCTTGACACTATTCTTTCTTTCAGTTAATATAATTTAGTTTCACTCAGTTGTGTTAATTTCATTATTTATTTGTCGGGCCACAACAATTTTCTTGGCTTTTTATTTGGCTTTTTTTGACTTGTTATTTGGCTTTTTTACTTGTTTAAATTTTTTTAGTTTATTTGGCCTTTTTCAGTTTATTTAGCCTTTTTTTAGTTTATTTTGCCTTTTTTTTAGTTTATTTGGCTTTTTTTAGTTTAATTGGCTTCTTTTAAGTTTATTTGGCTTTTTTTAGTTTATTTAGCCTTTTTTTAGTTTTAGCCTTTTTAGTTTATTTGGCCTTTTTTTTCTTTTTGTATGACCTTTTTTTGTCTTATTTGGCCTTTTTTTTGCTTTTTATTTGTGGCCTTTTCTATACTTTTTATTTGGTCTTTTTTTTTTGCCTTTTGCACTTCTTTCTCTGGTTTAATAACCATGCTTTATCCTAGTGGTTTCATTCTCCATAAAAAAATGTTTTGTTAATGAAATTCAAAGTCTACAATCAAATTTATTTAGAAAATCTATGAAAAGATCGCTTGAATAAAATAAAAATCTATTCTAATGGAATTAAAAAATATGTATTCATAATCTGCTCCATTGCTGAGAAATTCATTTGCTTTTCTTTCTTTCTTTCTTTCTTCCAAACTTTTTCATTGGAATTTTCTTTGAGACCAAATTATTCCAAGTCACTTGCAGACATTTCTTATTTTCCAATCTCAACTTATTCTTAGAATTTTTGGGTTTTTTTGTTTTATTTTTTTACTGTGAAATTTCATGAGTTTTTTTTTTCTTAAATACTTATAAATTATTACTTCTCTCCTTGTCTTTTTTCAATTATTATAATTTTTTTAGATGAAATTTTGTTATATTTTTTTAATATTCATAAAGTATTAGTTCCTTTCTTCTTAAAGTATTATGAAGCTCAATTTTTTTGTAGAATTTTATGATTTTTTAAAAATATTCATAAAATATTACTACCTTCCCCTTGTTCTTTCTCCATTATTATAGGGTTTTTTTTATGTAAAATTTTTTTGAATTGTTTTTAGATATTTATAAAATATTGCTTACTCTCTCCTTTTTCTTCTCATATCATTATAAACTTTTTTTTCTATGAAATTTTATTTCTTTTTTATCTATAAAATATTACTTACTCTCTCCCTTTTTTTCTCCCATCATTATAATTGTTTTCTTTCTATGAAATTTTATTTTATTTTTTTTTAAATATTCATAAAATATTACTTCCCCTCTCCATGCCCTTCTTCCATTATTATCAGGTTATTTTTTTTTGTTTTGTTTTTGTTTTTTTTCAGTTGCAATGGGTTTTGAAAAACACATTATTTCTATGTATTTTTTAAGCTGCTCCTATTTAATATCTATACAATGTAATGTTAGAACTGAACTTGTCAAGGGTTCCTTCCTTCCTTCCAATCAGAGCATTGTTCAATCTTGTCATTATTGTTGTCTTTTTTTTAAGGTGTCATTAGAGAGAAACAGAAGGCATTTTTACTTTTTTTTATTCTTTTGCTTCAATTATCTTCTCTTTTCTTTAAGCTTATTTGTGCTTCTTCTTCTTCTTCTTCTTCTTCTTCTTATTCTCAAATTCAACACTTGCTATTGTTGTAGGGTTAAAATAGCATAATATTGACTTGGATATTTTTTTTATAAGCCTTTCCATTTTTCAATTTCATTTTAGCTTATTGAAATATCTAGATCACACAGACACACACAGACTCACACACATACAGACACACACACATACAGACTTCCCCACTTCCCCAGAAGCCTGTTAACTCAAGGTGAGTAACTCATCTAGGTGTAAGGATAACACTGATTCTGAAGGTGAAGGGCTAAACTAATTACAAAAAGCACGAGAATATGATAAACCCATAAAACTCACCTTGTGTCAAAACTGGTATTAAACCAAGTATATAAAGAAATACACAGACACACACACACATATATATATATATATATATATATATATATATTACAAAAAAATTTTCAATGAAACATATCTGAATTTTTCCATATATGTGCTTTACTCTGAGCTCATCAGCTGCTAACCAGAGGTAATAACACAATGTCTCTGGATAAGGTCGAACTGGCACCCCTGTAGCTTTCTTTGCCGGGCAGAGTAATGAACAGAAAAAAATCAAATAGCATATTTAAACTTAACCAGTTAAAAAGGAGACAGTTAAACAGTTAAATTCATGAGCACAGAAGAGACGGACAACATCTTGCTTCCTTTTTGAATTTCTTTGAATATTGCTAGATCCAACATGATGCTTGTTGAACAACATATATAACTTGTTTTAACATACTGATGTTAAGTATAAGTTTATAAAATTCTGTACAAATGTATATATATATAGATATAGATATATATATATATATATATATATAGTCGTTAAACGAAGACACAGACTCAACAGCCTTTGGTGACTGTCAGTTTCTTGCCTGCCTGGCCACAGACTGAAAGGAAGCCAGTTTGTTTACGTTCATTTAGATATTTATTGAGCGTAAACAAACTGGTTTCCTTTCGGTCTGCTGACCACACTGACGAGAAACTGACAGTCACCTAAGGGCATTGACTCCATGCCTTCGCTTAACAAATATACACACCCTATTACTGATATTGAGCATGCTAACTATGAATATAAGCAATCTTACTCTACTGATGATATTTATATATATATATATATATATATTAATCTGTTGAGTAAAGTTGCAATATCAGTGATAGAGCATGTATATTAGTTAAGCAAAGACACAGAGTCAACAGCCTTTAGTGACAGTCAGTTTTTCGCCTGCATGGTCATTAGACCATCAGATTTATATATATATAATATAAACTGTGTTAATTACAAATTAACATCAATAAAC
>JAUZSX010353680.1:0-10029 GCA_034780655.1 Idiosepius hallami
GCAACTCATCTAGGTGAAGGGTAACACTGAATTAAAAAATCCCAGGTATATAGAGCACGTAAAAATGGCATTGTGCCAAACTTGGTTTGGTGCTCTACCAAGTAAATATGATATAATTCATTGGAAATACTTTTATACTTTGAATTTTACGATAGCAATGGAGTCAAGTTTTCTTAAACTGGTAATACAAGAAACTGCTTTCTAAAATAAATAATTTGATATTGTTATATTATTCATTAAAAATGCGTGCTTTTATATTTTGAATGTTACTATAACTGTTGTGTTTGTCGAGTGGTTAGCAATTAATAACGAAACAAAGGACCAGGTGATAGGTACATAGAGAGTCTATAGCAGAGTAAGTTAGTAATACAGAATTGGTTAATGATAGTGTAATCAACCGACATCCGGTTAGCCCGTCGTTGCCTTCTCGTCGTAGTGACGTAGGTGACTTTATATGCCTATTGGATGAGTCCATGGTTTGGTAATCGAAAGGGGAGATAGCCCCCACAACAATAACAATGGGGCTAAGCCTTTTCCACTTAGGAAAGCAACTGCTTTATGAATGATATTATTGGAAATCAACATTGGAATTTACAGTTTTTTCTTTTGCATTTTACTATAGGAATGTAATCAATTCTTTTTAGACTGATAAAGAATGAATCTTATTTCTGAAATGTAGTGTTTAAAATCATTATTTATTGGAAATACATGCTTTTATATATTGAATGTTACTGCAACTGCTTTATGGGAGAGATTCTTTGAACCCATTGCATTATTTATTGGGAATACATGCTTTTATATTTTGAATTTTACTATAGGAATGGAATCAAATATTTTTACTTTTGATTCAATGTTTATTACAAGCTAAATGCTGTTGTTGTTATCATTATGACTACCTTAAATTAATGTAAGTTTTTATTTCCGAATATTTTCAGTCCAATTCAAAACTATTAATTTTCTACTCCAGGTTAATTTTTTAATCTACTTTGAAATTGAAATGAAATTCTATTTTTATTTTTGCATTTATTTATTTATTTCATTTTCAAAAAAAAATTTGCCCCGTGCAGCTGAGACCAGGGAAAGAGCCCTTGGCAATATGAAATCTAGTGCATGTTATAAAATGCTAATTTTCATTGCAATTTATAGTTGAGTTCCCCGACAGATCAAATGAAGCCACTTAATTATTCTAATAGACTTTATAAGCTAACAAACATTTTTTTTCACATGAATATTTCCTACGGCATCAACAGCTGATGAACCCGTAATTTTTAGCAAATGTTCAACAAGATACTAGAATTCTGTATAAAAAAATATAGTTTTCCTATAGTTTTCAGCTATTTTGCTCATTTGTTATTACTGGGGCTGAGATAATATTCTTTTATTGAAGGATATTATGGTCACAGACTTGATTATTTTGTGATTTTACCATTTATTTTAATTATATAGTTTATAGTAATAACTACAGAATTAAAAGAACTGGTACAATCTCAAAATATTCCAGTAATGGATAGAGCTGTGACAAGAATATTTTTTTAATAAAATCATATTATCAATTCCCTAGTTATCACTGATAAGATTTAAAATTTGGATTTTAAATATTTGTGATTAAAAAAGGCAAAGATGTTTGAACATTTACCAATATTAGCAGAGCAGTCGACGTGGCCCAGTGGATATGCAATCGAACTTCGGAATCGTAGAACGCGAGTTCGAATTTAAGTCATTCCGTATACGTTGATATGTCGACTAGTACCTTTGGAAAATGTATGAATCCCCATCTTCGTTCCCGCTATGTATTAGAAAGTGCAACTTGTATTATAAAAAAAAACTATTTGTGTATAAAATAATATTTTTCAAATCAAAAGTAATTGTTCTCGGCATTAAAAGACCTAAAAAGGTTGATATGCCATTAAACACAAAACAAACAAACATTCTAATATTAGCTTGATTTTAAACATGATTGTCATGATGGTAAGACCTCATTTAAAGGATGTGATATCAACACCATACCAATGTGTTTTTGCTTTTTTGTCAAGAAAAATTATTTTCTATAAACGTTTTTTGCCCACAGGTAGCTTTTGTTTTAATAACACAGTATTCACTATGTAATCCATAGTTTCAATAGATGTACGTATTTATACCTTTCCCAAGGGTATTTGTCCAAATATGGACGTAAATGGAACGACAAGGATTCGAACTCGCATATTACGATTCCGAAAACCAAGTACTTTTCCACAGTCCCAAAAGGAATTCCCTTGCCTAGGATCTGTATATACGATTAAAGTAAATTGTTCTTGCTTGTGGTACACCTTTGTAAAAAAATAAAATAAAAACGAAACCGGTCGAATCATAAGCTTTTCCATAAAATTGCCAACCGATGATTTTACAAACTGACATAGATGTAAACAATAACATTAAGAGAGTCTCTTCTTAGGGGGTAGTTTGAAATAAACACCATTTACAAAAATAGATCTTGTGATCCCTTGATGATTCGGTCTAAATGCATAAACAGCTGTAAACAGACAGATATATATATGTGTATGTGTGTGTGTGTGTCTGTGTGTGTAAGAGAGACAGACAGACAGACAGACAGACAAACAGATTAAATACAATTGCGTATTTGTGAGTTATTGTACCTGCGAATGCATTTGCATGTGTCTTCATGTCTCGGTCAGTCCGTGTCCATGTTAGTGTCCGAGCAGATGGGTGTGCCCGCTTCAAAAGATTTGTCCATATGTATATGTATCCAAGTCTGTGTCCGTGTCCGTGCCCGTGGCCGTATACGTGTCTGTATGTCTGTCTCCGAGTGTGTTTATCCGTGTGTTTGTGTGTGTGTGTATACCTACGTGTATGTGCCCGTTTGTGTGTGTCTGTGTGTGTACTCGCCCTAGATTCTCTGTCCGTTCGTGTATGTGTATCCGTCTGTGTATTTATGACCTACCATGTTTATGTTCGTTCGTGTGTGTGTCTCCGTCCGTGTATGTGTCCGTCCGTGTATGTGTCCAACCGTGTGCATGTGTGTGCGTCCGTGTGTGTGCGTGTGTCTGTCTGTGTGTATGTGTCCATGAGTGTGTCTGTCCGTGACGTGAGTGTGTGTACGTGTGCGTGTCCGTACGTGTGTGTGTGACCGTCCGTGTGTCTGTCTATCCATCCATGTGTGAGTGCCCATCCATCCGTATAAGTGTGTGTGTGTGTGTGTGTGTGTGTGTGCATGTCTATCCACCCACGTGTGTGTGTCAATCCGTCCGTGCGTGTGCGTACGCGTGCTTATCCGTGTTCGCGTGCGTATCCCCGTCCGCGTGTATCCGCTTTTCGGTGTCTCGGTCTTGTTTGTCGATGTGCCTGTGCCAATATTCTTTGCATTTCTATTCGTGAGTTTCTACACGCGTATGTGTGTTTGTGGGAGCATGGGTGCATATGTGTGCATATGTGTGTGCGGCCGGCTTCTTTTCTTTTTTTAATACTTTTTGATATACTTTCCAGATTTCTCTTCATAGCGTTTGTTCGAGAAACAATCCTATAACATCCTCCCTTAAATCATCGGCCCACGGAGAAGAATAACATTAAATCTCGAATGCAAGCCTATAGAGAGCATTCATTGGTCGTGTTTGTATTGATATGACCGGATTTCTTCAGAACCGGATCAACATTGTAAAATGATTTTAGTTTTGCTCTTTTTTTGCGTTTTCTTGTTTCTTCGTTTTTGTTTGTTTGTTTGCTTGGATGTTTGTTTGTTTCTTTTATTAGTCTTTGTTTTTTGTTTGGTTTTAGTTTCTAACGCATTAAGTGTCACTTTTTTTTGGGGGGGTGTCGAAAAACTAAAATCATTTTGTATTTGAAAGTTAGTTGGTTAATGAATTGCCACGAATTGGTTTGCAAGTTTTACTACTACGTCAAAAAACTGAACCCTAACAAAAAACGCTCTTAGACCATAGTAAAAAAATTATCAAAAAATATTATTTTGAGGTATTCATTTTCCTATGAGCAGGCATGGTGGAGCATTCGTAAAAGCTCGGGCTCTGGAATCGCATTACGCAAGTTCAAAAACCCAGTCAAAACCAATACATTCACTTTAGCTCCCTCGGGCAGATGGGGCTTGTTAACTCGGGAGAGCAACTCATCTAGGTGGAGAGAACACTAAATTAAAAATCTCAAAATAAAAAATAGGGCACGTAAAAATTGCCTTGTGTCTAACTTGGTTTGGTGCTCCACCAAGTAAATATGGTATTCATTTTCCTATTTTACCATCTATCAGACGTACTGGCATGTCTTTTCTTCTGACGCAAGGAGAGTTCAGGTAAGAGAAGTACTTGGTCAATGCAAGGAACAACCAAACAAGCTTAACAGTCCTGGCGGAGATCAGAGCTTTGACTCATTTTTTCACATTAGCTTGCAAACGTTCTGCTTGTTGCCCGAGCCGATGTCGTCTGGTGTGATCAGACCTGTGTGATACCGTCACTCTTATGGGAGGTGCAGCATATGCGGGAGACACACCACCAGTGACACTGGCCTCCCAGCGCCCAGGCCTAGAAGAACATCGTTAGTCATAAGATGTCATAGTTCGAACTCCATAGCATTGTCGGTTACGACAACAACAAGGTAAAACAGAAGAAGTCCATGTGTAGTGATAAAAATTGAACTGTATACCTACGTAAAAAACAGTTTCTGTACCTTACCTATGCGTGTGTATCTGTGTTTTCCTCTGTTGCTAAAGTGTGTGTGTATAAGTGGGTAAGTGTATATGTGTATGTGTGTGCGCACCCTAGTGTATGTGTATCCGTCTGTGTATTTATGACCTACCATGTTTATGTTCGTTCGTGTGTGTGTCTCCGTCCGTGTACGTGTCCGTCCGTGTATGTATCCAACCGTGTGCATGTGTGTGCGTCCGTGTGTGCGCGTGTGTCTGTCTGTGTGTATGTGTCCATGAGTGTGTCTGTCCGTGACGTGAGTGTGTGTACGTGTGCGTGTCCGTACGTGTGTGTGTGACCGTCCGTGTGTCTGTCTATCCATCCATGTGTGAGTGCCCATCCATCCGTATAAGTGTGTGTGTGTGTGTGTGTGTGTGTGTGCATGTCTATCCACCCACGTGTGTGTGTCAATCCGTCCGTGCGTGTGCGTACGCGTGCTTATCCGTGTTCGCGTGCGTATCCCCGTCCGCGTGTATCCGCTTTTCGGTGTCTCGGTCTTGTTTGTCGATGTGCCTGTGCCAATATTCTTTGCATTTCTATTCGTGAGTTTCTACACGCGTATGTGTGTTTGTGGGAGCATGGGTGCATATGTCTGCATATGTGTGTTTAAATATTCCCGTCATATCTTAGTGGGTTATTACATTTGTATAGACGGCGAAGGTTGGGCATTGGTAAAATCCCAGCCAAAATCATTGCATTCACCTTTTAGCTGCCTCGAGAGGTTGCAGCTCGTTAGCTCGGGTCAGCAACTCATTTAGGTGAAGGGTAACACTGTAGGCAAAAACCCCAGGTATATAGAGCACGAAAAGGTGGTGCATTGGCAAAAGCTTGGGCTCTGGAATCGTATTACGCCAGGTCAAATTCCCGTCAAAACCATTACATCTACCTTTAGCTGCCGCAAGCAGTTGCTCGTTAACTCAGGGGCAACTCATCTAGGTGAAGGCAACGCTGAATGCAAAATTCACAGGTATATAGAGCACGTGAAAATGGCCTTGTGCTAAACTTGGGTTGGTGCTTGACCAAATAAATATAATATAGAGCACGTAAAAACTTGCTTTGTACCTTACTTGGGACTGTACTCGACCAAGTTCATAGCATTTGTATGTAAGTGCAGATTTATGTGACGTTTGTGTGCGAGTGTGTATGTGTCTATTTGCGTCCCTATGTGTTCATAAGTCTGTTCATATTGTTATACACGTGTAAATGTGTGTGTGTGTGTTTGTGTGGGGGGATGTGATCCAGTGTGATATTATAAGTGAAATGCGCCTAGTGGCAAAAAGCACGAGAAATTAAATATGACAAGTGCTGAAAAGTAGATTTGTCGATAAACTTTCTTCTTTCTCAAGTAAACGTGTTTTTCGCTATCAGCTTTTAACTGGTAGGGTTACGGTTTGGGTGTTCAATGAGTGAAAAGCTAACAATGAGATACGTGACTCTTGCAGACACAGTGTCAAATCCTGCTCGAATACTGTTTTTTTTTAAATCGTATGAATTTGGCACCATACACACTTTCAGAGTGGCTGGAGAACCAACATTGTATTTGATGTATTACAAAGTAGAGTACTTAATGTTTATAAATTCATATTATAAATAAAGCGATTATATTATATTTTCTTGGTGAGTACCAACCCAAATTTGGCACAAGGCCGGTTTTACGTGCTCTTACCCAGGCTTTTTAAATTCGGTGATACCCTTCACCTACATGAGCTGCTCTCCCGAGTTAACGAGCCCCATCTGCCCGAGGCAGCTAAAGGTGAACGCAATGGTTTTGACTGGGATTTGAACTCGCGTACTACAATTCCAGAGCCCGAGCTTTTTCCAATGCTCCACCGTCGCTGCCCTGCTCCACCGTCGCTGCCTATAAAGCGATTATATGTATGTATATTATATATTGTATATTATATTTTATATTTGGCTACGACAACGACGTGTCTCGCCAGGTAGTCGGACTTGAAGTGGTTTTAACACGTGTTTTGTTATTGACGTTGTTGTTTTTGTTGTTGTCAAGTGTCAGATTATTTTGGCTGGGTTTTAAGGGTGTCAAATTATATTATGTTATTTTTTTTTTCCTGGTGCGTTTAATTTCCGATAATGACAGAGTCTTTACATACGACGATATAAACTATAGTAGATATGAGCAAATGTAAACAACGCGGCAACCTTTTAATAAACTAATAAACTCACTCGCAAGAAAAGAAACAAACAGTAACTTAAGACCGTTGACTCTGTGTCCAGGTCTTACTATTAACTGATGAATTCAATATTTTTTTAGATTATATGTTGATAAAAGCAACCATATTGCATGTTCAACATCGACACTAGAATTTTAATAATTTATTTTTATTCTTGGCCAGAGATACATCAATTGTGTTATAATTTTTCTAAGAAGAGAACTTGTTATAATGTGCGTGACAAAACAAATAAATTATTCAAAAAATCAATAAAGACAATATTACAATCTCGTAATCGATAAACTTCTATAACCAAATTTTGCGATTGATTCATGGAGAAAAATGACAACTATCACAATTCACATAATCCTGCGAGGATCGTTCCAAAACTAATGCCAACCATTTTTTAAAGTTTTTTTTTCCCAGTTTTATATCTACGTTAACGGGAGTGATAGCATTAAAGCGAGTGACTTTTTTGCTCAAGAATTTATTCATTTAAAATCTCACCAAAATTTTCAGTTCAATTTTGTCAGCGATAACCACTCTTTGTCACTCGTACCTTTATCGCCATTCTGAAATCGACAAAAGCACATTCCCTAACCGTGTTGACAGGATCTGCATCGGTTTCGTAAAAGTTCAACAGGAACCAGAGGAAAAAGTTCATTTTTCTGCATGGAGAAATTTAATGACACATCTCTGCTTCTAACGCGTGTCCATTCAGAAGTTGTTCTATTAGAGCCTCACACCGTTAATATCTGTAACAGAGAGATGAAACTTTGAATGAATAATTGTAATACTATTTGGCACATAGAGAAATCCATACATTTCTCTGTAGTATCAACTTGAAATTCATCGCGATAACACCTTTTCATTTTGAAATCATCTACTATGGTTCCAACGCCCTTGATATTTTTCGAGAATAATGTGACTCACCTATATCGAGAAAAAAAAACAACGAAGCTATCATAGTAAATTATGAATGCAATGTTATCATTCATTATCACAGAAGACCTAACGTAAAAGTATTAAACCCGATTAACGCTGTTCAAAATGAGCCAATCTCATATATTCGTATGTTCATATTCTAAAACCCCAGCCATATTTCTATCAGTTAAAAGTGTGAGATGCTTTCAATGGTTTTAAATAAATCCCAAGAGAAATGTTCTTAATGGATTTGACACAACCCCAAACGAGTGATGAAGTGTCATTTTTAGCAGGGATAAAGTTCGCTTTTACTATCTCGATTGATTAGGAATGAGAAGTTTAAAAAAACAGATATTCTAGTCCTCATAGATATTTGATAATTAATCTGTGTTGTTTACGCTCAGAGGTGATTGAAGTTTGTATTTGAATACCAGATTATGAATCTACTTTGGGAATAAAAACATCATGTCTAGAATGTAAAATCAGTGTGTTCCCACCTCGAGCCAAGAAGTTCTCATGGTGTAATTGTAAACGTTTTACAATCTGAAATTCTAATTAACAAGTTCGAACAAAATGCAGATGTTTGATAAAAGGGACATACACAAACCAGGGCTTAATAAGTAGTGCCATGAAATTATACACTCAGTTGGAGTCAAAGGGAATTCTTACGAAGAGGGTTGACTAAAGATGCACTTGACAAAATTTATTCAACGAACTTGACAAGATCTTTTTATTTTGATTATGTACGATAAGGCCTTTTCCTATTTAGGGATCCACCCTTGGGGAGGGGCAGTTTTCGGCTCTGTCTTAAATATTACAAGGTCTTAGTTTATGGGGGGGGGTTCTTTTTTACACCCTGACCCCTCTTTCAGCGGTAATAGTTCCTTTCCTTCTCTGTATTAATGATCATGTAAAACTGCCCTTGCTCTTAACTTGGGTTGGTGCCCAAACAAGTAGATATATCCTTTCATGTCCCGTATCGTATCTTTATTAGTCTTTAGATGGGAAACGAAATTCCTGGAAAAGCACGGAAAAAATTTATTCATGGTCGACCGACTTCTCACTCCACAGACTATTGTTTCTGATCTCTCTGCCAACTGTTCTATTGTCTCTGCACTTGTCCATATCAACGAACCTTTTGTATATTTGCTGTTTCCGTCACTTGACGAAATCAAAAATCAAAATTTAATGGAGGGTTTTAGGTACACGTTATCATTTCGGCAATGCCTACATGTCCTTCTGTTTCTGAATATTTTATTTCTATTTTTATAGCTGCTTTTATATTCAATGGGCTTCCTTAATTAACTTAGTGCCAAGTCCACAACGCTCAGACAAGGCCGGACATTACTTCTGGAATATATATAAATGTTCAATAGTATCCTCTACCCAGATTTCACTATCAAGTTCATCAGGAGAATACTTTTTGTTGTGAGGGACACACACCTCAAAATGAACTCTTCTAGTCACTATATATGTGATTTCTCTCATCTCTCAGAGAGAGAGAGAGGGGGGGATTTCAGCTAGCTGCCAGGAGCCGCTGTGCTACCAGGCCGTATGCCACTAGTTATGTATCTTTTGTTAATATACTTGTTAACTATTAATACTGTCGTCTTGTTTCTTATATATACACTGTATACAACACCACTCGATCACAACAACTGGCGACACTAGGATGAGATTCGAACTCATAAATACAACACTTTTTAATATCGGTTTAGAATAAAATCGTAAAAATATTTTGCTATAGAAAAAACACACAAGGATAAATAAATATAAAACGATATAATGAAAGTGGTGTTGATTAAAATGTTTGTATGAGGGTTTAAGCATGGTAAGGTTAGACATATCGTGCGTGTGTGTTACGTGTATATTTAGTTCATGTCAATGTAATTATGTGTTTATTTCACTGTATTTCTGTGGGTAAGAGAGAGAGAGTGTTTATTTGTGCATGAGAGAGAGAGAGAGAGAGAGAGGGGAAGTATGCGTCTCTGTATATGCATTCATGAAAACATATGTATTGTATTTTAGAATCAGTAACTTGTCTGCCAAAAGTCATAATTCAAACAATATGTAGTCCTTCTTTCTCTCCCTCTTTCCCCCTTTCTCTCTCCCTCTCTCTCTCTCTCTATATATATATATATATATATATATTTATTGTATTGTCTAAATTTTTGCATAGCCCCTGCTGATTACTTCAGAAAGATGGGCACTTTCAAAATAACACGAGTAGAAAAATCTCACTTCTTCAG
>JAUZSX010353690.1:0-10029 GCA_034780655.1 Idiosepius hallami
AAAGGTTTAATATGTTCCTCTAATATAACGACTCTGAGTGACTACTTGGTAATTTTGATAAGTTGGGATTCAAAGGTCTATTATGTTCCTCTAATATAACGACTCTGAGTGACTACTTGGTAATTTTGATAAGTTGGGATTCAAAGTTTTAATATGTTCCTCTAATATAACGACTCTGAGTGACTACTTGGTAATAATTTGTATAAGTCGCGATTCAAAGGTCTAATATAACAGCTCTGAGTGACTACTTGGTAATTATTCGGCGTTCTACGGCTCTGAGTGACCACTTGGTAATTTTGATAAGTCGGGGTTCAAAGGTTTAATATATTCCTCTAATAAAGCGACTCTGAGTGACTATTTGGTAATTTGGATAAGTCGGAGTCCAAAGGCTTGATATAATGGTCTCCGTAACTATTTAAATAATTTTTCCTGTTGAAGAAATATCGTGGAAAGGTAAAAGCTTAAAATCTAGTAGTAACCATTTATTTATTTGTCAATCTGTTGTAGTTCTTCATTTGAAAGCAGCCGCCGTCATTGAGGCTAGCCAATGAGAGGATGCTGGAAATCTCGCCAAGTCTCGTCCATTCTCGCCAACATATGGATGGCTCTTTTTTTTACCCCTCTCTATGTTTCTTTATTCGTTCCTCTCATCCTCTCCCTCTTTCTCTCTCTCTCTGTCTCTCCATCAGTCGATTTCTCTCTCTTTGTTTCATTCTACTCTCTTACACCCTCTTAGTCTCTTGACACCTCTCTATCCTCTACTCTCTCCCTCCCCGATTTGATTTTTCTCCTCCTTATTCACTAACTGCCTCTCTATTTGTCTCCGTGCCCTCTCTCTATCTTTTTAGTTTTCTTTTACTTCCATCTCTTTTTCTTTTTCCCTCCTTTCCTATCCGTCTCTTTCTTGTCACTCACTCTCCCTCCCTGTCTCTGTGTTTGGTTTTATTCTCTCCCTCCCTCCCTCTCCCTGTGTTTTGTTTTATTCTCTCGCTCCCTCTCCATCTCTCTATTTCTTGTATTATTCTCTCACTCCCTCCCTATGTATATTTGGGACTTACTCCCTCACTCCCTACCCGCTCTCTATTTTTTTACTTTTCTTTCACTCCCAACTCTCTTGTATTATTCTCTCACTCCCTCCCTATGTATCTTAGTGATTTTCTCCCTCACTCCGTGTCTCGCTCTGTACTTTTAGCTTTTCGTTTTTTTCCTCGTTGTAAATAAGCACAACAACAACAACAACAAGAAGCAGCAGGTTAGAAAATGGCCGTTTTAACAGTATCGGGCTCTTTGCTACCTTGCCTCTTCTTGGCCCGAATACTCATACTTATTTCCTTCCATTCTACGAGCGAAGCCTTCAAAGGTAAACAATAGACATTTATCTATTTTTTGACGGTTTTTATTTCTTCCTCGGTCTGGGTTTAATATTTTTTGTTTATCCTTTTTGATGAGAGACCGTGTGTCTATATAAATCTATATTAATATAAAAACAAACAAAAATAATGAAAGAAAAGTTCTATTTATTTATTATTTTTTTCTTTTCAATAAATGTCGGCTGCTTTTAAAATTATTTATTATTTATTTCTGTGCGCTTTTTTTTGTTTAAAATTGTTTAAAATTTACAAAAAAAAAAAAAAATTTTTTTTCGTAGTTTTTGTTTGATTAAAAAAAGAATTAAAAAAATATTTTTTCTTCTTTTAAAATTTGAACCCAAATGTTTTTATTTATAAAAAGAAAAATATTTTTTACGAAATTGTAATTTTTTTCTTAACTTTTTGAATTATTTTTATTTCTTATTTTATTTATTAAAAAAAAGAAATTATTTCTAATTCAAATATTATTTATTTAAAATTATTTCTTGAAATATTTGTCTTTAGAATAAGAAAATAAAACGGAAATTTCATTTTTATAATAAATTATTATTTAATTTTTGTTCAAAAATATTAAAATAAATCAAAATTTCATTTTTTTTTCAAAATTAATTTATATTTTATTTTATTTTGATAATAGAAAATTTCCAATTAAGTTTATTATGAATAATCAAAATATATTGGTTTTCTTTTAATTTATTTTCTTTTTTTTTAGTAATTAATTTTCTTGATTAAAAAAAAAAATTCAAAATGAAAGAAAAAAAAAACGCGTTTAAAATTTCATTTTTTTTTCCGTTTTAATTTTTTTATTTAAACATTAAAATTTCTTAAACATTGAAAAAAGTTTTTAAATTTATTCAAAACAAATATTAGAAAAGAAATAAACTTAGAAATAAACTTAAAAAAAAACTAATGCAAACTTTAGAAACTTAAGTTTAAGCAATTAAAAAAAAAAACTACCAAAAGAAAATGTTTTTTTTTATTAAAATTTTCTCTTTTTTTCTCTTCATTTCTTTTCAACGTTTTTACCTGTATGTTTTTTTTAAAATCCAATTAAGGATTACCTGAGGCAAAGATGAGGCCATGCCACCCACCTGTTGTTAAATGAATTTCACATAAAGAATTTTTTTTATGTGAGAATAAAAATATATTCTATTTTTTTTATTTATTTAATCAACCTTTCCAATGTTTTTATTACCTTTTTATCCCGACTTATCAAAATTACCAAGTAGTCACCGAGAGTCGTTATATCAAAGTTAACATATTTAAGCTAAAATATGAGTGTGTCTTCTGTTGCCTTATGTTTTCAAGGCCGATATATTGGCCTCTTAGGGTCTACAGGGTTAAAATCAATAAAAAAAAATGAAATAAGTTAGACAATTAATCAATTTTGATGTCCCAAGTCACCCTCAACCAGGTGGGAAAAAAGAAGAAGAAAAAAAGAGCGATAAAAAAAAAAAAAATTATCCGAAAATTTAGGATTAAATTTATTAAAAAAATTTTTTTTTTAGTAATATTACTGTTATATTACAAATATTATTAATAAAAAGTTACAAAAATAATATTAACCTTAAAGTTACATTCTGAGTTTGGGCCGGTATCAGTTGTTTTCTGATTAATTATATAATAAACAAAAAATAAAGGCATTGGTAAAAGCTCGGGCTCTGGAATCGTAGTACGCGAGTTGAAATCCCAGTCAAAGCTATTCATTCATTCATTCACCTTATAAATGGCCTTGTGCCAAACTTGGTTGGTGCTGGTGGTGCTGGTGCGGGTGCTCTGCTCACCAAGTAAATAAAATGCCAACACCTGGATTTTTGATTTTGATATTTAAAATTTACATTTACCCCTTCCGACCCTAAGGGGCCGATATATCGACCTTAGTAACCAAAGGCAAAAAAATACACACTGACATTATTGGCCCTTCAAAGCTGGAGGTTAGGGTGAACGTTGTGTGTGTGTCTTATGTCTTCTTTTGCCTTAAGTCGCCAGGGCCGTTATATCGGTTCTTTAGAGTTTAAAGAGTTAAAACAAGAATAGAAAGACCCCCTCCCCCGACAAAAAAATATTTTTCGGGAAAACTTTAATGCTCTTTGTGCTTCTTATATTGTTGCATTTCTTTTGTTACGTTTTAAAAATTCATTTGAACCCTAAAACTCCGATATATCGGCCCTTGTGACATAGTTAATAAAGTCAACACAACAACAACACTGACACTGCCGATATTTCGGCCCTTAATAAACGATAACCTGATGTTTTTTACTGAATTGAATTACGTAACCTTTAATGTGTGTGTGTAGTGTGAGTGTGTGTGTTAGTTAGTTATCGCTTTTTACACCAGGATTCAAAGGTTTAATCTTATGACACTAAGAGGCCGATATATCGGCCCTGACAACATAAGCCAAAAAAGACGCTCCAATATTTTGGTTTTAATATGTTCCTCTAATATAACGAATCTGAGTGACTACTTGGTCATTTGGATAAGTCGGAGTTCAAAGGTTTAATATGTCCCTCTAATATAACGACTCTGAGTGACTACTTGGAAATTTTGATAAGTCAGGGTTTAAATGTTTAAAGGATGCAAAATTAACCGCAACCGACAATAACTAAACTGCGTGGATGTGGATGGGAGTAAAAGGTCCCCGCTTGGTCTCCCAACAGAGGAGTCAGGAGTCAATCATTGACTCACATTCCATGTCCACCTAAAACTGCTTGGTATTTTTTTAAAAAGTCGTTCATGTTTGTTAATCCATCATTTTTTTAAAAGTGTTTTTGTCTTGTTGGCACTTGAGAAAAAAAAATAGAGATAAAATCAAAATAATTTAAGAAATAAACAGTGCTTCCACTCTTCGGCCACTTAGCGGCCCAGACGCAGAATGCGCCTTGCGACTCCTTTACCCCCAACAAGGAAACTTGCCGGTTATACTGAATTTTAACACCCATGGGTGCTAGTGATATAGTCAGTTCAAACTGCATATGAACATCCGGGTTGAACACCCCTATGGGTGCCATATTTAGTGATATTTTGTGTTATGTTTATATTTTTTATGGTAAGGTAGGTAGATAAAACCCTTAGAATATTGATCTACATTTTACTAATTTTACTCTACACTACATACTTGGCAACTACTGGCAACAACTAACCAATATAAACATCACTCACTACTGGCAACATTATCACAATTTCTGGGTGGGGCATTTTATGACCCCTTTTTTACTACAACTATTTGGTTTTTCAATGGTGTTTTTTTGCTGTTTTGTTTTCAAGCTAAAAATCATATTTTAAATTCTAACACCTTTTTTTTACAAGAACCTAAAAAATATAACCTATTCTTTAATTAAAAAAAAATAAAACTTTAAAGGGACATTTTTTTTTTGATCAATCTACTTTTTGATCTGTGATGTATGAAAAAAAAAACCTAAACAAAAAACCTTCAAAAAGCGACAATTTGTCACTTAACAAAAAAAAAAAAAAAAAAAAAAAAAAAAAAAGAGCGTGCGTAAAGAAAGCACTCACTCGTTCCAGTCAATACGAGTCACCTGTTACCACCCATACCACACGATGTCTGTATTGTTTGGTTTGGTTTTCCGGTTAATATTTTTTTGTTGTTTAAGAACCATATATAACGTATTTTAGAAAAATTACATTCGATCAGAAAAAAATATTTTCACAAGTGGTGTTACTGTTTGGTGTCACTTTAAAGGTTTTAAAATGTACGTTAATTTAACTTAACGTACATTAACGTACACTTAAATTTTAAGTGTTTACGCTTTAGGTATTCACTTTGTTGTAGCGTAAACGAACGAACGAACATCGAAGAAGTGTCATTAGGTTTAGTTTTGTTGTCAAATTAATTCTTGTCTATTATGGATATATTTTCTAGTCGAATGAAAAGTATTTTTTTCTTTACTGAAATTAAAGCTTCAAAATATTACTCAAAACTTTTAAGATTTTTCTATGTAATCTAACCCTTTCGACCCTAAGAGGCCGATATATCGGCCCTAGTAACCAAAGGCAAAAAAGAAACACTGACATTTCGACTCTAATATGGTCCTGATGGCTCTGAGTGACTATTTGGTCATATTGCTAAGTCGGGGTCCAAAAGTGGAGATTTAAATATCATTGTGTGTGTGTGTGTGTGTCTTCTGATGCCGTAAGTCGCCAGGGCCGATATATCGGTTCTTTAGGGCTTTAAGGGTTAAGAACAGAAAAAAGAAAAACAGTAATCAAACAACAGTAAACACTTTGACATTTGTTTCATTCCAATAAGACTAATTAGAATGTAATATTTAATCATAACTTTTAACTTTGACACAAAGCTGGAATTAAACAAACAAAAAAAAAATTAAATAATCCAAGAAAATAAAAATAGCTAAAATAAAATCTGCATCTAAAAAGAAATTTTTAAATTCCGCATGATTCTTGGTGCTTGTTGTGATACTGGCATAAAATACAGATTAATTTATTGCAATTTAAAAATAATAACCTTTTTATAATTATACTGTTATTTTGTGTTGTGTTGGTTCAGTGTGTTTGTTTGTGTCCATGCTTAAAGGGTCAAGTCATTCATTTATGTCCATGTAACCGTGGTGGTGGTGATGAAATTGTAGGAATGAACCTAAATGCCCTCAGGTAATACTGCTACCATGAAGAAAAGACATTTTTTATCTCATGTTTTAAAAATAATTTTTATAGATTAAAAACGTTTTCTAGCTTTGTCTAATAATACAAATTATTGTATAATAAATTTAAAATCTACAACAAACTTTTCCAGTCAGCCAACAACCACCCGACCACCACCCGTTCGTCCCTCTATCCATCCCACTCTCTCCGCACGCTCACTGAACCAACAACAACCACCCTCCCCCTCTAGCCATCCTTAGCCAAAACCATAAAGTTTTCGCGCGAAAAATGACGCTAAAAGACCGACTCGATTATGTTGTCTTTGTATTTTAAAGAAATAGGCTCTGCTTATTTTGTTTCATCATTTATCATTATTTTTTTTATTGAATTGAATTAGTTTTTTTGTTTTTTTTAAACAAAAGCGCCTTTTTTTGGTTGTGTAAAAAATGGAATGGTTAACCGAATTAACCAAAAGACAAAATAACATAAATTTAAATTATAGAATTATGGTATGAAAGTCTGAAATTGAGAGATTTTTGCACACATTTCCATAAAAATAAATAAAAAATAGATATTTTTTAAAATAAACATTATTTAAACGATCGAAGAAGGGTGGATTATGAAAGTCTAGTTCAATAAAAATTAATATTTTGAAGGCTTTTTGAAATTTTGAACACCGTCACCGATAATAATAATTATTATTATTATTAACAACAACAACAACAATAGGCTTACAAATTGATTCCAATCACTTAATGTTTTCATTTAGTTTAGTTAGTACTGACCGATGATATTGTTACTAACATTTCATGATGAAAAGGAGAGAGAGAGAGAGTAAATTGTACTTATCTAACAAAAGTCATTATTGAAATGAAATTTAGGATGCAAATAATTCAAATACCCATCGCCCTCAGAAACTGATTTTTTTTACAGGTGGAAAACTAATTTTTTTTGTGTGTGTGTGTGTGTTAACACCTTTATTTTAAAATAAAACATTTCTTCCCTTTAAAAACCTTTTCACTGTCTTTATTTGAAATTTCTAACTCTGGAGTACCTGTACCTCCCGAAAAGTTTTGGAAAAAACAATTGAAATCCACTCTCTTGCCCTGTTTCCCCCTGAAGTATCTGTCAAAAATAAGTTGTTCACAAAATAAAATCATTTAAAACCTGTCAAAGAGACCAATAAGACACTAAATACAAAGCATTGACCCTTGATAATGTTGTCTTGGACACAGAATTTGGCCTTTTGCAAACCTCTGTTTGGTCACCTGGAGGAAGGTGTCTGTTGAAAGACCCAAAACACCCAGTGATCCCAGGAATCAACACTGATGATGTATCCAAAGCATTGCATTACTAGATGCTTTTGTTAACTGTTATGAATTGGTTGGGTCACCTGAAAGAGGGTGTCTGATGTTGAAAGACCCGAAACGCCCAGTGATCCCAGGAATCAACACTGATGATGTATCCAAGGCATTACATTTGTAGATGCTTTTGTTAACTCTTTAAAAATGTGCCAACTTCGTACCAAATGTTTTTATACAAAAAATATGTTAAGAAAAACAGATTTTTATTTATCAAATAATGAAATTGAAGTAAACATATTTAACAAAAATTGTTTTGACAGATTTTATTTTATTTTTATTATTATTATTGTTTTTATTTTTTTTGTTGAGTGTAGAAAAAAGTCTGATTTGCTTAACAAAGAAATGTTTTAATCTATCATTAAAGTAATCCTGGTTAGGTTTTGGGATTATTTTTAAAGCGGATTATTTGGCATATTGTCTCTTTTAATTAGATGAAGTTTTTTTTTTGTTTAAAGGGAAAAAAATCAATCAGAACAAAACAACAACAATTCAGTGTGTATGACTTTTTTGTTCTTGATTTTTTTTACTTACAAATAAAACTCTTTTTTTTTTTAAAATAATTAATAATTGATAAGTTATTTTTTTCATTGATAAAATACATTAATATGTAAGTTACTTGTTTTGAATTAGTAGAGGTGAGAGAGAGAGAGAGAGAGAGAGAAAGGGACAGTTGAGACACTGAAAGAGGGAGGGAGAGAGGGGGAAAAGTTGAGACACAGAGAGAGAGAGGGGGACATTTGAAATACTGAGAGAGAGAGAGAGGGGAGATTTGAGATACTGAGAGAGAAAGAGTGAGAGAGAAAGAGAGAGACAGTTGAGATACTGAGAGAGAAATAAAGAAAGAGACAGATAGAGAGGGGGGGACAGTCTAGATAGTGAGAGATGAAGAGAAATTCTATGAAAGCTTCCTTTACTTCAGGATTCAATAATGATTACTGCACCTTAACTTACCTGGTTTACTTTAGCCCTGATGCAACCCAGGATGATTCTAATTATTAGGAAAGTGGACAATGACAGTGAAACAGGCAAAAGAAAAGAAAAAAATAACCTGTTTGTTTACCACTGTCCAGTCCAGTCCAGTCCAGTCAGGTCAAGTGAATGAACCTAATCTCTCTCTTCATTATTGCTGCTGTTGTTTCAGTGTTATTGTTCTCGTCATCACTAAGTAACAAGGCCGTGCTTAGAGCCCCCTAAAACCCCGCAAGCTCCCTAGGGAGCCGCAAAGCTCCTTGGCTTTACAGATCTTTTGTAATGCGAAAAATAACTAAAATAATTAATTATTAGGATTAACTAGAAAATCATTATTACACTTATATATTGAAATATACATCTATCAATCCATCTCTCCTGTCTGTCTCTCGCTATATATTTGTATATTATATTTACTTGGTCGAGCACCAAACCAAGTTAGACACAAGACCATTTTTATGTTCTCTATATACCTGGGCTTTTTTAATTCAGTGTTAAGCTTCACCTAGATGAGTTGCTCTCGTGATTAATGAGTCCCATCTGCCTGGGTCAGTTAAAGTGAATGTAATGGTTTTGGCTTAGATTTAAACTCGCATAACACAATTCCAAAGCTCGAGCTTTTACCAATGCTCCACCATTACTGCCCATATATATTTGTGAATATATATATATATATATATATATATATATATATACTTTAATCAAAGCCTATAGTATGTTGTGGGTGTTCAGGTTGCCTTTTTAGGGTGAAGGGGCCGCAAGGCGCATTCTGCGTTGGGACCGCTACGTAGCTAAGCACGGCACTGCTAAGACACATCAGATTCTACAATAAATGTTTCTAAAACGGGAACCAGAATTACACTTCTTTATTTAAGGCATTTAACCTAAAGGGCCGATATATCGGCCTTAGTAAATTAAGGCAAGAAAAGACACGCCGACATTTCAACCCTAATGTGTATTTTTTAATAGAACGGCTCTTATTGACTATTTGGTAATTTTGCTAAATCAGAATCCAAAAACTAATGCCGAAATATCGCTGTTTATATGTCTTCATTTGCCTTAAATCGCCAGGGCCGATATATATTGGATGTTTAGGGTTCAAAGGTTTAACTTTGTTTTTAATGTTAAGTGTTAAGCAAAGCGAGGGATGCCAGCAGCAGATGTCCTGGAAAAAAAGGGGACAAGCTCCCCCTCCCTCGACCCCATTTCTAATCTAAAGCCCTCTGTTATGGCAGGTAAAACTAAAATGCTTTAAAAATGACCAGCTTTTGTATTTATTTCATACAGGTGGTTATTGGGCGTGGGCCATAAGGCCACCGGATAGTGGACTAAGAGGAGGGGTCTGGGCATTAAATAGTTATCTATCTAGGCAGCTGGGCTTGTACTTAGAGGGCCTCGCCCCACAGTTGCGTCCCCCCCCCCCCCGCAAGCTGACTAGATCCCACAATGTTACACGGATCTTTTGTAATGTAAAAAAATTAGCAAAATAATTAGGTTTAACTAAAAAATCATTATTACCCCCCCCCCCGTATGTTGAAATGTACATCTACCAAACTGTCTATGCCTGCCTGCTTTTCTCTCCCTCCCTCCCTCTCTCTCATCTCTATCTCTTTCTATCTATCTAGCTAGCTATCTATCAATCATATATATATATATATCTATATATATATATATGTATATTTTGTCAGCAAAACATATTTTAAAC
>JAUZSX010353701.1:0-22597 GCA_034780655.1 Idiosepius hallami
TATATATATATATATATATATATACATACACACACACACACACACACACTAAAAAAAAAAAAAATGCACACATATATTTTTTACAAAATATTCATAATTTGATCCAATACATTGTCTCAAATCATAATTGTTAAAAATAAAGCCAATACTTTAAGTTGTAATATAATCATACCAATACCCAAATTGCTTGCAATAGTTTTTTGAATATGAAAATATAATTTATCATTTTTTTTTTTTTTTTCATTTTTTTAAATTTTTTTCCAGGTGTCAGTAGTTTTGGTGAAACTTTAATCTACGTCGTCATAATTTTTGTTTTTTTCCACTTGGTGCAGGTGGGCAACCGTTGCTTCTATTCTAAACCAAATCCTTCTGCGTTCTGTATTGCAGTCAGTAACTTTGTTTTCAGGGTTTTCTTGTTTTTGTATGCTGGCAGAACGAGTTGGTTAAAACAAGTGTGTGACATGGGGAGTCTGGAAAATACAAATTTAAATAATTTGATGACACAAAGAATAGCTGCATGAATGTATGTTGGAAGTTAGAAATGTGAATTCAAAATCTTAAATAGAAAAAAAGGTCTAAAATAAATAAGTTAAAATAACCAAGCTCTTGGGGTGAGAGGGAAGAAAAAGAAGAGGCTCTTCTGAAAGAACATATTTTTCTAATTAATAATTTCCAATGTGATAATTAAAGTTAAAACAAAAAAAATCTGAACAACTTTTGTATGCAATTTCAGTCCAATAAATGTACTTTGATATGTGATCTCAATCCCATAAATCTACTTTCGTATGTGATCTGACCAAAGGCGCAATGTAATTGATTATGAAGGTAATGTGCAGATGCATAGTTAGAGCTAATTAATTTAAATTCCATTTGTCAAGATGTTAATCATATAAAAAATTATGTAGAGACTTGGCATATAGTTTTAAAAAACCATAGATTCATCCAAAATTCAAATACTAAAGAATGACGAGAGACGTGTATTTCATTTTTATTAAAAATGTGGACACTACTGTATAAAATGTGTATAATACTAATGCAAAGTTTTAAAATTTAAGAAGTCCATATTTTTTGCTAACCTTAACTTTATTATCATTACAAATAGGAAAAAAACTATCAACACTATGTTGTAATTCTACTCACAATAAACTGTCGTCTACTTTTGTAATCTTGAAGGTCATATCTGCTGTGCCACCGATCGGTACACGGTCGCTTCCAGTGGTAAAAAGTAAAAGTTTCTTTTGGAATTCAAGAGAAAATTTCAGAACTATATCCCAAAAATATCTGGAAAAAATGAAACAACAATAAAAAAGAAATCTCAGAACTATATCCCAAAAATATCTGGAAAAAATGAAACAACAATAAAAAAGAAATCAAATACGCACAAAGTCCTCCAAAAAATACAAAAAAGTTAGGAGGATTAGACAGCAAAAAGACATGGTTTTAAATTACACAAAATGGTTCTAAATTGCACAAAATGCTGCAGTGGTAAGCAGTGTGTCCAGCCTGCACCTTTAAATCATTCGTTCAAAAACTAACTGGTGTTTGTTTTCTTTTATTTAAAAATCCCATCCAACATGGTCATTCAATCATTCTCTATCCAAAATTTTTAAAACTATATATGTTCACCTAAATTTTCATACTAAACATACACTTTTGATAGAGTAAACTTATTGAACAATCAATACTTAGTTAAATTATTTTTTTAATTAGAGTAAAATTATGATATTTGTTACATTATTTTTCATACATACACACCCAAGTAGTCATTGTTCGGACATAAAAGATAATTATAATAAAAAAAGCATCCAATATATTAACTTAAACACTTTGCCATACAACACACATGCTTACACCAAAAAATAATTTATGGAACTGTCAAAACAGAAAACATGTTGATTTAGGTTTTATGAATAAAAAGTAAGTTCTTCAAAAATCTTGTAGAAATAATTCCATATCTTACTTGATTGTAACATCAGAAGCAGTGTAACCATCATAAGTTGCTACCGATTTAAGTTCATTCAAGTCAAGTGTTGGGCATCCACATACTAACATCTCAACTTCCTCAGGTCTCAGCATCTATAAGAAATATTTAAAATATCTAAAGTAGGAGTAGTAAGAAAATAAATCTAAAGTAAACTGTCTATAAATAATTTTTTTTTCATTACAAAAATTGTGGAAAAAAAACTCTAAATATTATTCTTAGAATCGAGGACATTAACAAGTAAGATATAAATGAATTACATACTTCAAAATAAACAACAAAAAATGAAACTGATTTTCAATCTCAGATTTCTTTAAGAAAATACATAGTACTGTTTTTTTTTTCTTTCTCTTTTTTAAAATCTCCATTGTCTTCTTAACAAAAGTATATATTAAATTCTGGCTTTTTGGTTTTTAACAAAAATTGAAATCAAAATGAATAAGAGGAGTATATTTAAGCAAATAAAAAGTTGATTATGAAAAAAAATACCTTTATAAGTTTATTTTTCACTTCATAATCTATGAAAAATTCATATTGATTTGATAATTTGATTATTTGTAGATGTTGGAAGAGAAACCTCTTTTACTTTAACTTCACTTGGCTGTGTCTTCACCTTGATAATCACTATTTTTATTTTTGTTAATTTATTCTTAAGAGAAAAAAACCTCTTAATACTTACTATCAAGGCATTTGATGCACAAACACTATGGAATCCGTGGTAAAATTCTTTAAACATTTCATAAATTGACCTGTTCAAAATCCAGTCCACATAGAGTTGAACATAACCTGAGGAAAAGAAAAATAAATCCTAAAATTGAAACAAAATATAAATACAAAAACAATCCTCAACAACATTTGATAATTCATTCATTACTCTGTTTTATCAATTTTCATGTTTTTGTTTTATCCTTTAGATGTTGATGCTGTTGAACAGGAAGACCTCTCTTCACTTTTTTGGGCTTGGATCACTCCTCCTGTTGATAAAGAGTTTTCGCTATCTCAGATTAAACAGAGAGTACCAATCCTTACTCTAGGGGGCAAGTCTAATTGAGGATTTTTTTTTTAGCATGGTCGGTCGTTGTGAGGTATGGAATGGAGAAGAGGGGAAGTCTTTCAGTTTCAATGTTGAATGCATTTGGCTGATCATGCCATAAATTGCCAGTACCTGATATTCCTAAGTGGTCACCCAACTAAGTCTAAGTTGCTAAACTTTGGTGCTTTGGTGGGAAACAGTGTCTTAAAAAGTGACTTGACCATGACTTTTTATCAATGTTGTTGTTGAATAGATTTACAGAAATTGAATAAAAAATAACAATAATAATAACAACAACAATATATATATCTTTTATATTTCATATATACTTTGAAAATTTTGCTAAGTAAATACTTACCTTCTCGATTGCTATTTGTTACAAAAATATTTTCTCCATTGGCTTTTAATGGGTGAGTCTTAACACAACCCAATTCTGTGTAAGACACCTAAAATGTGAACAGTTTTTATGGCATAAGTAAAAATGCATGTAAAGTTTTCATGCATAAAAAAAAGCAAAACTCATTGTTAGGAGATTGAGGATATTCATTGTTGTTGTAAAGTAGTTAGTTGACACTTTGACACTCATCCTTGTTCACCATTGTTGTAAAGTAAGTTGTTTAATTGGAATAAGATATGAAAAGATATTTGTACATTGCAACAATAAGTGTATTCCATTAAGTACATAGGTATAAGGATTGAGTGAATCTATCGCTTCAAAAGGATCAACCATTACTGACCAGGTCCCATTATATACACTCATTTAACTAATAACAGTGTGAGTACCTAATAAGCATATACTATTAAGTAGGATGTTATCAGGTAAATTTTATTTTTCTTAAATTATGCAGTTTTCAAAATATGCAGTTGAGTCTTTTTTTAGTCATTTCCAACACTATAAAGTATTGCATTTTTTTTTCTTGATGTCTGTTTGATTAACCTTCAAAGATTTTCTGGTTTGGATATTGTGAAAATAGAAGAAGTAGCAATAAAGAAAATAGTTCAATGAAAGTCGGAACGGATCAGTTAAAACACTTCCAGTTACCAATCTCATGGAAAGATTTTACTTACCTGGAAAGTCAAGCCAAAATCTTCTTGAACATTCCCTTCATAATCCAAGAGTTCTTTTAATCCATTCGAAATATCCTGTTTGATAAATAATTAAGATATTTGCATTTTTAAAATTTTCTTTTCCCAATTTTAACACAAAAAATTGCTTCATCCTTCACATTTCTGATAATGATATAGGTAGGCATTAATTTTATTGTAGACTTTTGTCTCATTTTGATTGTTTTACCACTACATCTGCAATAAAATTAATACTCAGATTATAATGCCTCATCTCTAAATAAAAAACAATACAATGATATTGGTTTTGACATTTAAGAATTGATTTTAAACTCAATAAGTCTGTTGGATTGACAGTAAAAAATAGGAAAAACTAATTTGTTCCCCTCTTGTCAATGGAATGGTCATTGGCTTTGATAAACCACAAAATCAGGTTTAAAACTTATTTGTTTAATCATGAAAACAATAAAACAAAGCCTGAACACACAGTGACTTGGCAACAGTTTTTGCTGCCTGGGGCGGTAATAAGATTTGCGCCCTCCCCGACTGTCAACTGATAATCCATCAATGTTCAAAATTCCAAAAAGCTCTAAAAATATTTATAATCATGAAACTAAAATCAATTATATACAACTCAAAATATTTATTTTTATTGAACTGATGATACAGTTAAAAATTGATTTAAAAGCAGTACTTTTATGCACATAGAGCTATAACCTTAAAAACTCATTTTGGTATAGAATTTTAGATTTTTCTGTTATCTATTTTCAACCCCTTCAAATGCCACCCCTTGATATGTGCCACCCGGGGTGGACCGCCCCTTCCGTCCCTTTTTTTTCTACGCCACTGCTTAAACAAAATCTCTTGAATTAAAATGAGTAATTATATCTGCACCCTTTGGTGCCATTCTCCCATAAATACCTACATTATGCATTATTCATAAAAGCACCTGAGGGTGTGATTATAGAAAAATTCCCTAAAACGTAAAAAAAATAATCTCTAAAAACATAAAATTATTAAAGAAATAATGATAATTACTGGATGCACAAGTTGGAGGTCCCGGAGAGTGAGCTGTGCCACACCCACAGATACTTTAGGATTGTTGTAGGGAACAACAGCAGGACTTAGCAATTTCTTGTAGCAGCAGGCTGGAAACCGAATGTCTAACATGATACTGTTGTAAACAGCTAGACCCATTAACTAAGCAAAGTCAAGAAAAAGTTAGTTTGAAGTTGTGTCGTTATTCAAACAAAACCAAGTTTCATTCTTACCTTTGTTTTTATATTTCAATCTTTTTTTCCTGGTTAGATTTGGTTTATCATTATTCAAAATAATAAGACATTTTTCTCATCTGTATTGATATTTGCGATTTGTTTTGGGGCTTGTTGTAATTTGTAAGATTATCAGTATTAAGATAATTCAAACTTTTTATTTCATTTTTATTATAATGCAGTGTGTAACCAAGATACAAAAGAGTTGTTGGGACTGGAGAAAAATTTTTTTTTTTTGCCTTATAATTTGTAAGATAAGTTTTGATAATTATTATAATTAAAAAATTAAAACTTTTATTGTTATTATAATACAGTGTAACCCGGATATAAGGAACCAAAGAAAAAGTATCTTATATCCGGGTTTCTCTTATTTCCAGGTCTGATTTATGTACTTTAAACAAACGCAGGCACTTATTTTGGACCAGAGAAAATCTATCTAATATCAGAGTTTCTCTAAATTGAGTTTTTCTTATATCTGGGTTATACTGTATTTAAAACGTTTTGCCCAAAGTGCCCATCTTCAGGTGTTAATTGGTTAGCTCAAGAACATTTATGTCGATTGCCAAAGCATTTTCAAAACTGTAAACCAAACTCTTTATTTAATCCACAGTCTTTGACTGTTCTCATTCCACAGGAGTTAACTAGATACTCTGTTAATCTACTTGAGTATTCTTAGATACTTTCACAGTTCCAAGAAGACTCCCGAGTTCAATATAAAAGTTGGTTTTATGAATATAGGAGTAAAGATTAGGATAAGCCTGAATAACTTGAATAAGTAAAATCATCAGAACTTAAGTTGCTAATATAGACAAATAAAATCATAATGTTCCCAAATACTTCAGTTAGCTTCTTTTTTTTCTTTACCCTGTGCGTAAGTCACAGAAAGAAAAATTAGATAGCTGATTTTTAAAAGCAAAGAAAAATTTAATCTATCGATAAAATTCCTTAGACATTAAAAAGAATGTTTTTTCTTTTCTAAAAAAAATTCCATTAATCAAAATGAAACGATGAAAATAAGGATACAACTCCAACCAGACGAAATTCCTGGTAATTCGTACATGGGGCACTGCTGAACCAGTAAACTCCAGTCTTCTTGTCGAAGGTAAACATTCCTGTTAAAATTTTAGATGCAAACATGCAAAATGATATGAAATTAAGAAAATGAATTGGACATATTTACAACAGATCTACTTTCTTTCAATTTAGGGGAACAAGGCAATAAGATTGGTTAAATTTAACACCATTTTGTACGATTGCAAAAAAAAAAGTTCAAGTTTAAACAAAAATTTTTAAAGAACTAATTATGAGAAAAACTGAGCTAAGAAAGACCTTACACAATTCATAGAGGTTGATTGATCAAAAGCAAAATAACTTTTGGAAAATTAGATTATTGGTTAAAATTGTAATTATCAGTTTATAGAACTTGAAAATCTGATTTTTATATTTATATCAACATAGTATTGTTATAGTTATGGCAAAATCCAGATAAAGTCTATGAATAATTAATACTTAGGCTATAAATATTTAGTTTTGTGGTAGTTTTTAAACTTTACATTTTATTAGAAAATAGTTCAAAATATGAATAAACTTACCATAATCTGGATCAAAAATTTGCCTTATAAGCAACAGGAACCATTCTTTGGTAAGTCCACCCATATCAAGTCCTGGTTCTCCTGCAAATGTAACCTTCAACTTTTTTTTTAATTCACTCTGCTTGTTAGCTATCTGCAAAATTTGAAAAAAAAAATGAAATATACTCCACAGACTTCTATATTTTGTTCTTAGTAGAAGTTCTTCAGGGTTATAAAAAGACAGAGAAACGGACATCTGGGATAAAGAAAACTTTCAGTAAAACAGTTGAGAAAGAGAGAGAGATCAATTTTTTTTTTACTCCATTTATTTATTTATTCTTTTGCTTTTTTAAATTAGTTCGAATACTTAAATAGGATGGATAAAATTAAATAGTATTCTTATCCGATTCCCCACAATTCAACTGTAACCTGCATAACGTTCTTTTCTTTTAGTTTCAGAAATATATATATTTTAAAAAATTTGCTGCATTATTTATTTGGTCTTACCTCGTTTAATGAATCGGAAACCAAGTTAGATCGTCTGACTTTTAAATTTAGGAACAACATTCCAATGTCTGGAAGTTGACGTTTTTGTACATTATCGACCAAACTTTTCTGTAAGATAAAAAAATAAATGAAGAATATCTTATCACAAAAACAGTAACAACATTTTCTTCTAATCAGTTGTATAAAATGTTATATAAAAATGGGCACCAAGTTGACCAAAATAAATTTATTTAGCAGATATTGTATGATTTTTAAAATACAAAGTATGTTTAAAAAGTGAGGAGAAAATGTCAGGAGAGATAATATTCCTTTTTGTAAGCTTATAAAACTTTGCCTCCTTCAAAATAAGGGCCTCCTGCATCTACACACTTCTTCATGCGTCTCTTCCAATCCTGGAAGATCTCTTTAAAGCTCCTCTTTGGTAGTCCCTTCAGGTAATTTCCAATGCCTCGATGATTGTAGAGTATGCATATGTACTTCACCATGAAGTACCAGTTTGATCAAATCATACTTATTGTCTCTCCAGGCATTTTCTCATTACTTATAGGACAAACGACGTACAGTACATTAAAAAATTTACTATGCATCTATAATCTCAAAACAAAACCGTATTGAACAATCTAAAATTTGATAAAAGGTTTTAATTGTATTTTGATTTTTGAGATGAAGTTTCATTATTTGAGTAATTAACTTTATTACGGACTTTAGTCCTTATTTTGGTAGTTCATGATGTCTTTCTCCCTATGTTTTGGACAAGCTGACCTCAGCTGATTAACTGCAGGCTTGGATATGAATGCTGAGTCTTTTAACTGTATCCCCAGTAATCACCTGAAGATGGCCTCAATCCACTGTGCCACAGGCCCCAAAGGCCTATGAACGTTGGATTTTACGATTAATTTTTTTTTTTTCTGTCTATATTTGTTGAGGGTTTTAATCTTGAAAAATAATCAAATGTGTTAATTATGCTTAGGACACATACCCTTGCCATTACAATCATTTGTTGTTCGGAGTCTCGTTGTAAAATGCTTCTCTTGGCGCCAATGCTCAAGACAAACGGATATTGACAGAAAGAAAATCTGTGGAGAAAATATAAAGAAAAAATAATTGATTATAATAATATTTACATGTACAAGGGCCATTCAAAAAATTATATCTCTTTTTTTTATTTCTTTATTCTGCCCAAGTGGGTTCGAAGGGTATGGCAAATTGCATTGTTATGATGACTGAACTTATGCATTTATTCATCACCTGAAAGTTTCATTTCTTTGTTGCAGGGATTGACAACCACAGTCATGGACATGTGTTAGAAGCAGAGATGTGTTATTGAATTGCTTCATGCAAATTGAACCGATCAACATTCACTGGAGTCTGTTGGATATTGGGATATTGCAAAGCATCCATTTAAGAATATATGCTGAATAAATTTTTGGACACAAAATATAAAAATAATAAAGATAATGAAGATGATAATAAATGTGCCCTGATGAAGGAACACTCCGAAATGCATTGGCACTAAGTATATTCTCGTTTTTGTTTTATCATTGATTTTTTAATCATACATACATATGTTTAAAATATATTTACGCAGTGTATGTTCTTAAATGGGTGCTTCATAATATCCCAATATCCATATCATACATCATTGGAATTTATTTTATTTTTTTCTATCATATATATGTATGTTTGTGTGCTTAACTTTGGGTGGACATGAATGTTTATATGTATGTATGTATATGTGTATGGGTGTGTGCGTGCGTGCATGTTAAGTGACCATAAAAAGTGACATTCCTTAAAAATGAAATAATGAATAAATGAATTAATCAATTCATCCTTACCCGCCATGAGAAGATATATTTTGCCATTTGTAGTATTCTGAAAGCAAATCGACACGTTCCAATGAATTGTTATAAAAATCTTCAAACGGAACAATGTGTGGTCGGACTAGATTATTTGCCGCATCTGAAATTTAGAAACAAAGAGTTAAATACATGGGTATACGGAATTAAAACAACAACTATAAATTGGATCAATGTTGCCACATCTAATATGCCAAATCTAAAACTATTAGTCTAAAACAAATTAAAACTATTAATCTAAATCAAATATTTCAGTAATAGCAACAGTAGTAGTAGTAATAATTTAGTTGTCAGGTCTCTCGTCCACAATTTTGCCAAGTTGGGAAATCTGATTTATCTGACTTCATAAAATAAGGTAAATTATCTCCATTCTGCTCTGTGATTGGCTGGGTTTAATTTACCCTCTGTATATAATGAGACATTCCAATGCTTGTGATCATACCCCAGTCACCTCTATTAGACCAAAAATAATGCAGTAATAAGCCACCTTCAAACTTTTTGAATGGTTTGAAATTCCAATGTTTATTTTAACAAAAAAAGATTTTGTTTGTTTATGATTTTTCATACAACTGTCAAACAACCATCCATTAAAAACTTAATACACCTATTGGTAAAAAAAATCCAAGGGAAGATAATAAAAGATTTATGCCAGAACTCAAAAGCTATACAGATTTTTAAGAAGTATTAATAATAATAATAATAATAATAATAGTAACACTCACTAAACAATGCCACAACTTTTACTGCACTTGGTATCCACCAGGTGCATTTGGATGGATGAGGAAGATCCTGTGGTCGATTTGGGAACATTTTCCATGTGATAAAAGAGTTTAATCTGTTGATAATGGATTTAAATTCTGTTGACTGGAGTCTATGTTAAGGATAAAATTAAAAGAAAAATATGTTAGAATATTCATTGAATTTGCACTCAAGGGATATTATTCAAGTCTTTAAAGCAATCATAACTTCAAGCATACAAATGTAACAATCCTACTCGAAATCTTACACAAAAACAGAGTCATGTCATTTCAAATAGCACTTATTCTTTATTTGAACCAGTTTTAGAAAACATTTTTGCATCATAAATAGAACAATATAAAACAACAAAATAAAAATAGATATACAAATGATAGTGACTGCCATTTGTTTGCATAAGATTGCTCAGAATGACTTGCTTATTCAAATTTGATGCCATGAAGTGATAGTGGCTCTGATGATAAAATGGCTGTTAATGGTTTCTAGTTGTCTATTTTATTTTATAATTTAAAAAAAATTCATGTTAAGAGGATTCACAAAGTTTTAAAACTTTCCATTATTTTCATCCCTTTATTATTTGCTCTCTCTTTCTTGGTATGTATTACATTTGATGTTTGTTTTATTTTATAGTGTGCTTTTAAAATTTTCAACAACTGTCGAATTTCCACCGCTTGTGCTAGTTTGAATCAATTAAGCTTTGAACTGATGCAGATTTTAGAAGCGACTTTATTTTACTCTTCTATTTAATCCTTTAGAAATACGTATCTATTTCAAATTATAAATTAATTTGTAATCTTTATAACTGAATAGATGTCTTTTATTATGTACTATAAGTTTAGAAATTAAATATCTTACTCTTTGATCCAATGAACAAGATAGTGATGCTCTTGATCTGTTAGTGACGCCACTTGACGCAAAAGATGCGCAAATATTCCAAAAGTTTGTGGAGAGTCAAACAACGGGTTCTGTAATAATAATAATAATAGGAGTAGTAATAATTATAATATAAAAATAATAGTAAAATAATAATCTTTTACTAATAGTTATCATACTAAAGCATGAAAATAAATTCAAGAGATTAAGGAAGGAAATATAATGTTTATATATACAAGTAGATTAGAGAAAAAAAAAACAGGATTTAGCCTTATTAGGATCGATGCAGCCTTCATCCACTTTTAAATTATAGATATTATTATTCAATGGGATTTTGCAACAAAGGGTCAATTAAATAAGTTGTTTACTTACCAATAAAAGAGTATAGTAAGCTCGCAGTGTATCTGTATTTGGAGTCCTGAAATTACATATCAATTTAAAAAAAAGATGAGAAAAGTTTTATCCACATTATAGCTATAAGAAGAAAGTAGTAGGTAATTTTCCCCCAATATCTAAGACAATGTTATCAACCCTCTGCAGTTAGGCAAATGAGAGCATGTGTGCATGTCCTGTGCTCTATCAAAGATTTTTATTGTTACTTTTTTTATGAACAAGGAAGAACTTCATGAAATAGTGCATAAAGTGAATCTTGAATGATATTTTTAGTGGGGTTTGTTGGTGTTACCATCATCCATCACTAATAATTAATTTATTGTGATTAACAGCATATGATTTAATGTAGGCATATAGCAAGAAAGTAGTTTACAAGAGGACTTGAATTGTATATCCAGTAAGCAGATTTTGAAGAAGAGAAAGAGAGAGAGAGATGAGAGGTCTTTCTCTTCTGCTGGCCGACCAGCATCCTAGGAGAGGGGTCAATGTAGTCCTTTAGACCACTTGCAGGAATCACTATGCTATTCCGGCCAACTGGTCAGTGTGTGGTTAGATTACCTGGCAGCAATTCCAGTCTGCTACATATTTATCAAAGTAACCCTTGAACCCTCATTAAAATTTTTCTTTATTCCTCTCTAGTACCTTGTTTAACCTGCTACCTCACCAGTCCCAAGTTTGATGACATACAAGGTTTTACTGTATATGTCTGTGTATGTCAGATTCTGCGTTGAAGTGCACTTCCCAGTACTGTTTTTTTTAATTGTCAACCAAATCAGTATAAGAAAGTTTGGAGTTAATAATAATACAATACAATGAAACAATAATAATAATACAAGTTATTTTGCACAAATGTGGACGGAAGTCTGTCCAAGATACACCATTTGCAATCGGCTCTGGAAAAACATTGTTAGATTTCACCAAACCTATCTTGGTAGAATATTTGATATTACAAGACAATCTCTCATGCAACGTCATGCTTAGGGCCCCTGCAGACCCTGCAATTGTCGGGTTAGCATACGCTCCCTAGGGGCTGCAAGGCTCTCTGGCTACACACATTTATTGTAATTACCAAAATAATTGTTAGGATTAATCAGATAATCATTATCACACTTAAAATATACATCTATCAATTCATCTCTCTATCTATCTATCTATCTATCTCTCTACATATATATTTCTTTATGTATGTAGACATAATCGAATGCTCCATTATTTTGAAGAGGTGCAACTTGCCTTTTTAGGGTAAAGGGGCTGCAAGATGCATTCTGCATCAGGGCCACTAAGTGGCTAAGCATGGCACTGCTCTCATGTCTGATGAAGAGACACTTAAGGCTAGAACCTCCAGTATAGATGTTCGAGTCATCTTCAATCAGGTGCGCGATGTGGACACTTAGTAAGGAAGGAAGACACAAGAATACCAAAGTGCCTTTGGTATGGGGAAAGCCGACCAAACAAACCTTGGAAACGGTACAAAGATGTCAAAAAAGGCAACCTGAGAGCATTAAACATAATACCAAATTGAGAAACGATGGCTCTGGATCAGAAACCATGGAGTCTAAGTCTATCAGAACTTTAAGGAAAAACAAATTGAGCATGTCGCTATCAAGCAAGCATTTGTAAACGAGATGTCGTAGCGGGCTATAATCGCCAGACCGGGTATTCATGCGGAATCTGCAGTTGAGGGAGCATGTCAAATGTAGGCCTCATGAATCAAAGACCTACTCACACAGGACAGGAGTTGAGTGGATGGGAGATGGGGAAACAGCCGAGGGGGGGGGGAAACGCCTAAAAATAGGTTTATCCCACAGGGTATGCGGCACACTATGTAAGATGGGTGAGAGTATGTGGAACAATATGCAGACTCATTTGCATTTGAACATGTCATAAGAGTTGGTCTTCTTATGTAAAGAAGTGGCAGTCACCATATATATAAGCAGTATATTGTGAAAGAGACAGAGAAACGGACTAGGATTTTGTGTACACAGACAGAGAGAGAGAGAGATAGAGAGAGAGATGGGAATAAAGAGAACTGCAATATAATAAAAGCAAATGCAATTTAATGAATTAATGGAAAGATAAATAAATCTACTAACCTCCTGTCAGTTAATAAACAATTGACGACAGATTTAAGAATTAATCTTTGTATTTCAGATGGCTATAAGAAAAGAAAAGAAAAAAAGAGAGAGAAAATATCAAAACCATTAGTTTTCTTACCCTGTTTCTTGTTTCTTGTGAAAGTGTTTCAAGGCCATTTATTTCAAAACTCTTCTATTCAAGGTCTTTATTCTATTCATATTTTTTTTTCTTTTTTAGAATTTAGATTAAAGTTTTCTGAACTGAAAAAACGCCTCTTTCCTAAAATTTTGAATAGCAAATATAAGGAAATCTAAGAGTTTTGATTTATTTCTAAAATTAATTTTTTATCAAATTTCAATTAATCCCTCAAAACCTAAAAATGTATAAAATTTAAATTATATCTGATAAATCTTTCAAAAGCTTTTAAAATTGTATACTTAACATATCAATAGAATATTTGAAATATTATTAAATGAAAATTTTACTAAATTTTAATTACAAATGATCCAATGAAGTTTTGTCACTGTTGGTATAAGGTTTAAAGTAAATGTAAATAATGAGCTATCAGTTTGTTTAACTAAAATTGTTAGAGCAAAAAAAAAAAAAGATTATAAGTCTTAATTTTTAAAAACTTTTTTCGTTCATTAAATGATCTGGCATATTTGATGTCATAATTACTCATGTTAAGAGTTCATTATTATTTAAAGGATAAAAACTACTAACCAATTCAGTTATGAGATCATAGGTCACATCCAGCATCTCTTTCCTTATAAGACAATCCGTTGACTGAGGGCTGCTTTCTGGATCTTTTGCCTGGGAAAATACAATTTACCTACTTTAAGAATTTAAAAAAAAAAAAAGTCTAATGACATACAACACAACAATTATGCTATAAACTTAACTCTTTAAACAGCAGCTTCTCTGATTAAAATGTTTTATTTTGGGCTGAAATTTTAATAGTTTTTGTATAGTATAAATAAAGCTGATTGAGACACGGTGATATGAATAAAATTTTGCTAAATATATATTTTATTTACTTGGTGAGCACCAACCCAACTTTGGCACAAGGCCATTCTTAAGTGCTCTTACCCGAGCTTTTTGCATTCAGGGTTAACCTTTACCTAGATGAGCTGATCACCCGAGCTAACAAGCTCCATCCGCCTGAGGCAGCTAAAAGTGAATAAAATGGTTTTGACTGAGATTTGAACTCGCATACTACGATTCCAGAGCTCGAGCTTTTACCAATGCTCCACTGTCGCTGCCCAAATATTTTCTAATTATATTTGTATGTATGTATGCATAGCCAATTTCAAAGATTGCCTGACAAAGCACACTGGTGCAAAAACCCAGGGTTGTTGTAAAAAAGAAAAATATGTATATATATAACTGCTCTTTTTTCAAAGGAACGGTATAAGGCAGGAGTAGGATTTTGAGTCAGAGTTCCCATCTCTTATCCTTTTTGCCGTAACAAGGCCCACACAGCAATCGTTTTTTCCTAGGCTTTTGTAATCAGCATGGTACTTCACTTTGAAGAGATACTCTCCAGAGTTAATGAGCCCCATCTGCCTGAGAAAACATATCTGGATATTAAATAACATCTCATTTTTTCCTATTTGTCTTCTTTATATATATATATATATATATAGATAGATAGATATAGATTTTTTTTATATATTTATGAAACAAAAGTAGATTAAATGAACAGTCACTCACCTTAAATATAGAGACTATGTTGTTGAAAGATTCAAAGAGTGTCAAAAAATATTCCTTAATTTCTTTCCATTGTGAATTGCTTTTACAAACATAAAACATTTCTCTGGAATTAAAATAAGATATGAATTAACTTTAACATTCATATCTATCTACTTATCTAACTTTATTTCTATCTTTCTAATTCAATTGCAGGGTTTATGGCAGCCCTAAGCAGTAAAATAAAAGAACCACTGAGTTTTTACATCTGTCTAAAAAAAGTACAGAAGGGGTGCTACATATCTCAATCTTATTTTAATAAGAAAAAATAAAACAAAAAAATAAAATACGTAAATCAAAAAGTTTGGTGATAATAAGTGTATTTTTTTAAAATAAAGTTCAAGTTCAAGTCAATTTATTGCAAACTTTTGTCCTCATCTTGGTAGTTTTTTTTTCAATGATGTTTTTCTCAATATGTTTCAGCCAAGTTCACCTCAAACCATCTTCAGGTGATTAACCACAAACTTGGATAAAAATGCTTAATCTTGTAACCTTCTCTCCAGTAATCAATGCCTTCCATAGTTGTTGTCTTTGAACTTTAGACTCAGTAAACCCCTGCCAAGCTTGGGTAGGAATTAAAAATTCTATCTTCAGACAATACTCACCTGGAACCATAGATACTCCAATGGCTTCATATGCTGCATCATGTGTCCTGAAGGGCAATTGAGTTAGGATTTTTTGGTGTTATTATATGTTCTCTTTAGTCAGGTCTGTACTGAATTTGCAAAACTACTTATTTAATGGAGGTGAAATAACAAAGAAAACGTTTTAGTTTTCTTCTTTGTTATTTCATCTCCATTAGATAAATACATTTGCAAATACTGAGATGAGGACAATAATTCGCGATAAAATTAATACTAAGGTTATGAAGCCACTGTAATAGAATATCGATGGAGAAAACCATTTTTGAGTGGGTAGTGTAGTTCTGGTGATCGATGACATCACTTTGTTCTAGAAAGATCCATTTAAAACAAATATAAAAAAATTGTTTATAGACAGAACAGTCCCGACATCTGAGAACAAAGCTTGTCACCCAAAGCAGTGGGGTGACAAACTGAAACAAAATCTGAGATACACAACAGCGGATTGAAAAGTAAATAAAAAGATATTCTCATTTCTTCAAATTTTGCATTTTGAGGATGATTTTCTTTGTGATTTAATTTATTTTGATTAATCAAAGAGCAATGTGTATTTGGACCCTATGCAACGGCCACATCTCAAAAAAAGAAATTCAAAGTTAAAATTGTTGCCATATTTGTTTCTCACCTTAGCGACTCTGGTTCAATCTCAGAGAGATGCTTAAGTTGCCTCGCTTTTATTAAATGCATACTTTGTCTCTGACGAGGGCCTGTCAGATTTCCAGCACCTTTCTCGTTTGTTTGTTCCAAACGTTGCGTGTGCACATTAGCCGTTTCCGGTTTGGTTGCATCCGGAGCAATCGGGGGAAGTTCTGTGTTCCGGTGTCGCCGACGGCGCCGTCTGTAGTGAACTGGCGGTGGTGATATGGTTGTATTTTGTGGCTGTTTTGTTGGGAGTGGTGTTGAGGGAGAAGGTGTACTGCCATTGACTGTTGGGCGCCGAGAGTGAAGTCTTGGGGGTAAAGCTTGCCGAAGAAGGCTAGACAGCATGTCGAGTGGTCTTCGCTGACACTGCCAAAATATATAAATACATAAATTAACAAATATAAAAATAAACTATTTTATATATTTGAGATGAAGCTTCATATTCTTGGTATTTACTTTATTTTTGGACTTTAGTACTCATCTCCGTAGTTTAAATTGTTAATCCCCTGAAAATGGCCTGAAGTGAATTAGGTTGAACTAAAACATCATGAACTACCTAGATGAGGACATCTTATAAAATTAAATTAAATACCCATAAAAATAAACATCCAAAATTGGCAGAGGAGTTTAATAGAGAATTGATTGACCTCACACACACATTCAAACATTTTCACTCTTAAGGATATACTGATTATTATGTTTGTTTTGTGTTTAACGGCATATCAACCTTTTTAAGTCATTTGATTTGCACTATTTGATTCATAGCTGGAGAGAAGATGGAGATTCTACCTTTCCTAAGAGTATTAGTCATCTTGTAAATGCAGATGGAACAACTTGGATTTAAACCCGCGTACTACAGTTCCGAAGTCAGATTGCTTATCCATTGGGCCACATCAACTGCTCCCTGATTATTATGAGATCTCATATCAATCACTAAGCTCTTGCACATCTAGCAACCAGTGGTTTTCACCAGAATCCGAGTTATGGCTTCAGCAGGCTCTGCTCTATTCCTGTCAAAGATGGTATGGTGCAACATCTCCATCGGTTTTCATCCTTCTGCATCTAGTTTTTACAACTGCTGCTAATAGAGTCTTATCTTACTTTTCCAATGCCTAGTGGGTGATTACTGTAGGTAGAGTGCCCAGAACTCTTTTTTTTGGCAATCCAGTGACTAAACATTAATATATGTGAGGCCTGTCTAAAAAGTAGCCAACATTTAGCCAAAAAAACATATTTCACAAACCTGATATGGTTTGGACCTAGATCCCCTTCAAAATAGGACTTTTGTGTTTGGACACACTTAACCCACCGATTCTTCCACTAATGGAAACAACTTTGAAAGTCTTCTTTTGGAATAGTGTTCATTACTGCCGTCATGCTCAACTCTCAAATCAGGATCCTTTTAATGGCGTTTTCAATTTTTGAAGCATGGAGCCATCTTTAGCCAAGACATGATCAAATGGGGTGAGAGTGCAGGGGCATTGGAAAAATAAAGGTCTGATACTTTTTAGACCAAAAAAGGATTTTTGTATTGAGTAGCGCCACGCTATCATCTCTATTTTGCATGGGAAAAAATAAAGGTCAGATACTTTTTAGATAGGCCTCATAGATTATTAGTATTATAATCTTTATTAATATCATTATCGTTGTTATTTTAGTAGAGATTGGAAGACAAAGAAGTTGAGGTGTACTCAAGGTTATTTATGGTGTAGATGATTAAAAGCGACAGGTCTTCTTTTTTGAATTGGTTGAGTGGACAAAGGTAGTAATTAGCACAAAAAATACCCGAGACTGATGCCATGTTGTTATTATTGATAAGATGTCAGAACAGCCAACTTCAATGTGCTTAACTGTCAAAATTACCAAGCATTTAATTAAAAATAGAACATATTCTTTTTCCTTAAGCTGACAACATTTATATATTTATAAAGCTTAACATAGATTGCCAGAAAGCCAAATTAAGAAACAGTTAATAGAAAGATTATATTGTGCAGATATTCCAATTATGAAGAACTGGCCTGGTTAGAATTCAGCCTTGACTTTATTTTAGTGGATCATCATAAAGTCAGTATATCTATAAAAGGTTGAATGTGTGTGTATGTGAGAGAGAGAGAGAGACCTGCCTAGTCTCTACCAAACTTTTTGGCTAATTTTTAGTCGACAGACCTGGAACTTCATATAGAGTGTATTCAGATGAGGCAAAAAACTTTTAGTCAACAATTTATCTGCAAAGGGGTCAAAGTTGCGGTCTCTGCCAAACTACTGTCATTTTGGGGTCTGAAGTCTTGAAATTTGATATATGAGGTCTTCAGACCAAGGGAACACTTTCTAATGTGTTTTGAGGCAAGAAATAGCTGCTAAGAGGTCAAGTTTTAAAATTACCTGAAGTTCAGATCAAAATTAACATAAAAGCAAGCATTGAAGAATTCAGACGACTGATGTTGGCATAGCACTATGATTCAGAAATTTGTGTAGCATAATGGCAATTTGAATTGACATTTAGAAGAGTATTTATCACTTTACAAACATTAACTTCAGTTGCACAGTGTTTCTCCTCTTAAAATGCTATTTGTAAAATGGAGCAGGGAAATCCATTTGGCCAAGACGACTTGTGATCTTGACTTGGCTCTGTGGGTGAGCAGTAAAACTTCGGAATTGTAATACACCAGTATGATTCCTAGTCATTCCATTTGCGATCATAATCGGACTAATACCTTTGGGGAAGGTATAAAACCATACGTCCCTCCAGCCATGGGTTAGATAGTGCGCATTGTGTTATTCAAGTAAATTATGTGTGGACAAAGAAAACATCAAAATCGATTGTTCTTGGCACGAATGATGTAAAAAGGTTTATTATGGATTAAATAGTGCACACTGTTATTATTTTGCAAGGATTATATGCTGTAAAACAAACTAACAAACACACTAATAAAGAAAGAAAATAAAAACATGCATTTACACACACATACATACATACACACAAAGTGAAGAAAAAAGCTATAAAAATCACACAAGTATCCATAAAAACCAAAATACTAAATACAACCATTTTTACAACCTATTTCATTGCCTTTCTTATAATTGATCAACAATTCAACTTAAGCTTACATAACCAAGACACAATGCAATCCATTTTGCAACCCATTATTGTTGACTTTTTGTACACATTTCAACTTTAGCACTCCCTGCATAAACTAGAATCAGAAAACAATAAAAACAAAAATGATTTTCTTCTAAAGCCTTTATCATCTAAAATATTCGCACCCGATTAATTGCTTTCAAAATACTCCAATAAATGTATGTTTTTGTCTAGGGCTGACTACTGATTCTAAAAAACATGCAATCCATCCTTTGTGGCAAAGCAAGTATGCGGTAGTAATTGTGAGACTGATCAATGATTACAAAGATAATCAATACCAATCAATCTGTCCTAAGTTGAATAGAGATTAGTTACGATGGTGATGAGAAGATGAGATAAAAATCAATAAAATTGATAAAGTTTATTTCTTTTTTTGTTTTTCAATTAACAGATCCTGTCCAACACAGAACACAACTCCTGTTGACCAAACGAAACATTATGGATTTATTTTAAACTGAGCTTTCGAATTTCTCATTCGCTTTTCCACCATCTTGACTTCTTTGTTGATAAATATCACGTCGGTGTCACCATTGTAACATTTGGTTGTTTAATTATAAGACTTTGAAAAAAATATCTTATCTTATTTGCACATAATGTAGTACAGTCAAATTATCCGACAGCAACATACATGTGTTGTGGGTTTGGGATCTAAGAGAGTAATCACTTGCCTTTGTTGCTGACCAGCGAGGGATCAGAGAGAGACAGAGAGAGAGGGGGAATATTCTGGGATAACAGTTCTTGGTCTGAAGTCGAGATTTGCAAAGGATAAGAAAGGGGCAAACAGTTAATGTCTTGTACAGAAAGTATTATTTTTGGCCTAATTGTAGAATTTAGATAGATTCACTCCTACAAGCTTTCGTTAAGAACATAAAGAATTAAAAATTTTTTAAGATCATGTTACAATTGAACCTGAAGTTAACTAGTCTACAACAGAAGTTGAAATAATGTAAATATATCTATTTTAAAAAACTGACATTTGGAAAAAGAGTTTTTTTTATTCCCATATCATCATCATTAGCGGTCACTCGTATTCGAGTATGACTGTCCTCCGTTTTGGTTCCTGTGGACCCTTTCGAAAAGACGCCTGTGCGTGATGTCTTTTAACGTGGAGAGACTGATGCACCTGCAGTCCCCACACGGACCCTTGGCAGAGGAGAGCTTGGTTTAATGGCATGGAGAGAACCACGACGACTGGAGGCTATCCTCTGTTACAGCCTTCATTCGCCTTCAGTGTTGGCCGTTGTGTCATTGTAGACATCATCCGCCACATCCGCCGTTGGGGTCTTGCACTATTTAACCCATAGATGGAGGGAAGATTACGCTTCATACCTTTTCCAAGGGTATTAGTCAACATGTGAACGTAGACGGAACAACTTGGATTCGAACCTGCGTAGTACGGTTCCGTCTGATTGAGCCACGTCGACTGCCACACATCCAGATGTACACATATTGAAAGACACACCTACACAGGGACAGAAACATATGCATACACAGATGTAAGATAGCGGGTACAATGCGGAGGAGATCTTACTTTAGGAAGCTTGAATACTTTTTGAACCGGGTCGGAGTGTATAATGAAAATTAAGAAACCTGTAAGCGATTAGTTTTTGGTACTTACAAGCTTTCTTCCACAACAAGGTCCACTTTTTGAGTTCAGAGGCGTCGTTGTTCTTTTTCTGGCCGGGGAGCTCTCGGCCCACACCCAAATAGGTCTTCTTACCTTGTTGTGTCCCTTTTATCCTCGGCTGCCTGTCCATTACCTTCACCAGACTGTCGTTTCTCTCTGGGGTTTCTTTCTCCTTGCCTCTTTTCCATTGCTCGGCGCTGAAATATTGACCCCTTACAAAAGAGACGGAGACAGGAGGATTTTTGATGATCATCTTTTATTAGCTAATTAGCCAAACTCGCCAGAGTGACGATTTGCTATGTGGTATTTTCCGTTTATATTGCTGGTAACATCATTCTCGTGACTCACCCGAACAGACTGGAAAACTCCCGAGAAAAACCACTCACCTATCCACGTCTCCCCTCAGTACCCCATATTACACAGAAAGACAGAGACACACGGAGCGACAGATACAAGCGGAGAGAGATATACACAAAGAGACAGACACATACAGGCCGACACACATACAAAGAGGCAGAAGCGAACACATACAAAGGAAACAGACACGCATAGAGGCGAACACATACAAAGAGACACACAAAGAGAAACAGGCAGACATAAACAGTGCCGTGATTAGCCACGTTGCAGTCCCGTCGCAGAACGCGTCTTGCAGCCCCCTTTTCCCTAAAAAGGTAAATTGCCCACCCTAACATACTGAAGCCTTGATACGCCGTGGAAAAATGCCATCCAAATCACCACATTCGTGGTTTGTTCAATAAGTAATAAGAACATATATACATACATATACAGACATATATATATCGAGAGACAGAGAGATAGACAGAAAGGGAAATGGATTGAGACATGTATTTCAAGTGTGATATTGATTTTCTTGTTAATTCAAATAATTAATTTGGTAATTTTTTTAATTACTAAAATTCTGTAAAGCCAAAGAGCCTTGCGGTCTCTAGGGAGCTTGCAGTCCCCTCACGGGGTCTGCGGGGGCCCTAAGCACGGTCCTGCACATAAAAGATGGGCACACACTGAGATGGACACACATTGTTACAGACAAACAGACACAGAGACAGATTTACCAAAGGCAGACACATTAACGATACACACACAGGGAGACACGTACGGATGCACAACCAGAAAAAGAGAGATACAAGCAGAAGAGAGATAAAGAGAAAGAGAGAAAGAGAGAAAGAGAATTATAAACAGGATGGGGAGAGAGAGAAAGAGAGGGAATGATAAAGCAAGAGAAAAAAAAAAGGAGAGAGAAAGTAAATTAATTCCGTTTTATGTCTCAATTTAATCAAATCCCAAACGTAGAATAAGCTATATTCAAGATCAGCGGTGACTGCCGCGTTAAAAAAAAAAAGAACAATCCCCAAAAAACAGCCCCAAAAAAAACAAAAAAAAAAAAAAAAAAAAAAAA
>JAUZSX010353702.1:0-10029 GCA_034780655.1 Idiosepius hallami
TTTGCCTTAATCAATACTCAAGATCTATCAATAGTAAACTATTTTATTGTTTCGCTTTTTTTTTTTTTTTCTTTTAAAAAACCAAAAACTCCAAAAAGATCCTGAAGAAAGATTCCATACGCGAGCGCTTACGCAAATTACTGATTGAAGAAACAGAAAAGCAAGCAAAAATCGAAGCAGCTGAACAACAACAACAACGACAACAACAACAAATAGGAGGAAAAGCAATAGTTAAGGAAAAAGAGATTCTAGGAAGAATTTCATCGCAAGTTTCTAAAAACGATCAACACAAAAAAGACGACAAAGAAAAAAAAAATGAGGAAGACGAAGAGAGAAAAACGCAACAAGAACAACTCAACTTCGATTTACTTCCTCCTCCGTCTTACAGTGAATTCGTTGCATCCGAGCAGATTTTGAAGGAGAAGGAAAAGCCAGTAACAAAGAATGAAAAACAAAGTCAAAATTCTGCTTCAAAGTAAGAATCTTTTTTATTTTTTAATTCCTTTAGTGTTAGTTAGGCACAAGGCCATTTTTATGTGCTCTTTATATCCCGGGGCCTTTGCAATTAGTGCTGTCCTTCACATAGTTGAGGATATCTTCTTGGCTGGACTTTGCGAACAAAGATTCTAAGAAAGTGGTTATCTACGTCGGTTGCAGGCACATCTGTGGCTGATGAGCCCGATACGGGACAATCAGGTTCGGCCACTGCAGCTGCAGGGAAATGTCACATCGGGAATTTCAGCTGAGGCCTCCTGGGTCTCCCTGCTGTGGCGCTTCTCGCACAGGTTTGCTGTGTGGTAGGCCTCAAAGGAGGTAACGGCCTGGTGGACAGTGCGCCGCAATCTATCCCGGTCAGCGGCAAGACTAGTCCAATGGTGGTGGTCAATTTGACAGGCACCAAGGACTTCTTTAAATAGATGAGGATATATTTACTTATCAAAATACAAACTCAAGGCACAAGGCCAATTTTAAATGCCTATTTTATACATGGGCTTTTGTAATCCGTGCTGACATTCACCTAGATGAGTTACCCTCCTGAGCTAACGAGCCCTATCTGCCTGAAGCAACTTAAGGTAAAGGCAATGGTTTTGACTGGAATTTGAACTCATGTACTATGATTCCATAGCACAAGTTTTTAACAATGCTCTACCTTTGCTGCTTTGTTTAATAATATATAATGTTTTGTAGGAGATTTAAACCTTTGGACCCTAAAGGGCCAATATGTCGGCCCTGGAGATGTAAAAGGCAAAAGAAGACTAATATTTTGACCTAAACATGGTCCTCTAATAGAATGACTCGGAAATGACTTATTGGTAATTTTGCTAAATCAGAGTTCAGAGATTTAATGCTGGATCTCTTGCTTTGTAAAAATTATCTGAAAGCATTTTAGTTAAGTCTGATAACACTAGACAAACACTAATAATATTTTTGTAAAAGATATATTGTTATATATTGTTATAAGAGTAGGAGAAATTCAAATTAGCTTTCTTAATGACATACAATATTATGCATTTAGTCAGCTTTGACGAACACTAGCCAAGTCTTTGTCAAAGGCCAACTAAAATCAAATTTTTCCATGGAGCCATGTTTGTATTACAATCTATATTTCTTGATATTTAATGCTGGATCTTTTGCTTTGTAAAAAGGGTTTGTAAACTAAAAATATTTAACATTGGCTTAGTTTTATTTTTCATATTATGAAAGAAATGAATAACTTGAATAAAGATAATAATAATAATAACTTAGATGTGAAGATAATGAAGATGAGAGTAGAAGTCTGAATAACTTAAATAAAGATAATAATCAAAATTAAATTCATATATTCAGACAATCAAAAAAATGAAGATGAGAATAAAAATTTGAATAACTTGAATAAAGATAATAAGAATAATTTAATAAATTCTGATAAGTAATCTCCATTGTGAACATATGAGAATAGAAGTCCAAATAATTTGAATAAAGATAATCATCATAAGTTATCCAATCAAACTCAGTCATGTTTTTTAACCTTTTTTTTAAGCAGAAAACAAGAATCAAAACCAGAAAAAAAATCTGAAGGTATTTTTCTCTTTTCTTTTTCTTAAATTTTTCATTTCTATTGCATAAAAAATATTCAAAAAGAATAGAACAATTTTTGATCAAATATTTATTTTTTAGAAGATTTTTATTTAATTGAAAGTTGTTTATAAAACTCTGGGATGAAATCAAGTTAGTTTAAAACATTTTTAAATTTAATTTATTTCAACTAAAAGAAAATTTGAAAGTTGTTTTTAAGACACAAGAATAAAATTGAGTTGGTTTTGTGCAGATATAGAAGGAAAATTGAATTTGGAATAAAATGACAATTTCCAATCTACTTTTAAAAAATGGTTTCATTTAAGACAGTGGGTTCCCAACCTTTATTGTACCAGAGACCGAAACAGAAACACTTTTTCAAGGACTTGGTTCAGGCATAAAGGTTCCAATAACAAAAACCTAAATCCCCATGTTTAGTATGTAATTTGAATGCAATGATGACATTTTATATTAGGCATTTCATGACACTATTAGATTATAATATCAACTCACCAAAAGGTTGAATTAGTGCAAGCAAAAACACATTTATATGTATTTAATAATTCACAATTATACATTCTTTGCAGCCCAGTGCAAAATGATCTCTGTATTGCTGGCGGTCCTGGGACCGGTGCTTGGGGACCACTGATTTAAGAAACAAAAGTAGGAAGAAAAACAAAGTTAATTAGTTGTTTTTCTGGAAATCTTTAATTTTTTTTAGCATTTTTTAAAAGGAATTTTCATTTTTATCATTGAGCAGCAAATTTGATTTTTTTGTTGTTTTTGTGTCTGTAGCATACTTGTTTTTACAAGAAAGAGTTGCTAGCCCTATGCCCAATCCCAAAAGTCGAGGAAATTTTGTTGCACTTCACTTAGATGAGATACTCTCCCATGTTAGCTGCCTTAGGTAGCTAAGGGTAGATAGAATGGTTATGACTGGGATTTGAACTCGTGTAAGATAATTTTATATTCTGAGCTTTTTACCAAACATGTTTTTTTTTAAATTTTTTTTTGTTTTTGTTTAAAGAATTCTCCCAGAAGACGGAAATCAACCAAGATTCTTCGAGACGAAAACGGTTAAAAAAAGCTTGGAACCAAAGTCAGTTTATTGTTTATGATTTGGAGGGACACAACGATTTGGTAACAGGAATCGATTCCAATGAAGAAATTCTCGTTACATGCAGGTATAAAATATTAGATTTTTGGAATTAAAAGATTATTTCAAATTTTTTGCTATAGAAATGCACTAGAATTTATTGCTATAATAATTCATTAGAATTTACTGCTATAGAAATACATTAGAATTGGTTGCTATAAAAATGCATTAGAATTTATTGCTATAAAAATTGTTTGGAATTTATTGCAATAAAAATGCACAAAAATTTATTGCTATAAAAATATATTAGAATTCATTGCTATAGAAATACATTGGAAGTTCTTATAAAAATTCATTAGATTTTATTGCTATAAAAATGCATTAGAAATAATTTTTATGAAAATTCATTAGAATTAATTTTTATAAAAATGCATTAGAAGTTTCGTTAAAGAAATGCATTAGAATTTGCTACTCTAAATGTGAATTTGAATTAATTTCTTAACGAATTGATTTGGATTTATTTCTCTAAAAATACCAACCAAAATGCCAACCAATTTAATATTAATAAAAATGTCTTTTTCTTGGAATTTTGCTTGCATAAATCCAATTATTTTCTTTCTGCCAATTGAGTGGTGGTCTCATTGTGTCCCATAGCTAGGGGTTGGAAGTGACTTGGAAGGAATAATGGGGGGCTTTTCTCTTATGATGAGAATTGTTGCTTTATTGGGAAGGCAAGAAATTCCGAAAAGGTTGAATTCTGGGTGGTACAAACATCTTATTTTAGGGGTCGATTATTCATTCTTGTATCCTCAACCAGTCTTGGTGCCCGTAAAATCTGTGCCTTGTGGGATTAGGGGGGTATCTAGACTTTGGCTGGAATATGACACCCCCCGTCCCTGAAAGATACAAAGATGGATATTTTGTGGGTCTGCTGACTGCCCAAGTGTGTAAACACTGCTTGACTGACTGTGACATCTCGTTCTCTCTTTTTTATAACAGAGGTTTGTAGCATAAAGGGGATATATTTTTTGGAATACTCGATCCATTAACTGGCCGGGGACAGGGTGTACATTTCAAGACTCTGAGAAAGACTGTAAGGAAATGTTTTTTATGGTACCTACAGCCTTCCTCACAACGCAACAACATCTTTGGACATTTATTCCAGGCAGCTTGCTGATGGCGATGTTGTCGTGGGGAAGTCTCATGCTATCCCTGTTCAAAACCTACCTTGTCATGTTTTTCTACCTCTGTCCATTGTCTCCTTTTGAAGGCCGTTCTCTGTTGTCCATCCTCGTGCTGTTTATCAATGTGGTTATTTTGTGCTGGAATCATAACTATTCAACAACACAAAGACAAACATTTATGGTTAATCATCTTTATTTGGCGTCCCTTGACTTCTCCCCTGATTACACATGTGACAGTCTACCGTATTTTCTAGACTATAAGCCGCTACTTTTTTCATAGGTTTTGAATATGCGGCTAATAAAAAGAAGCGACTATTCTGTGGATTTTTTTCCACCATTAAATACCGTTTATTTTCTCTTGGTTCTGTCTCGGTTCACTCAAAGTTGCTGTCGTGTTAAAAGTCAGGTGAGGAAAAAAACAGTGTGTGCGGCTTATATGCAGGTGTGCTTTATAGTCCAGAAAATATGGTATTTATCCTTGCCGGCACATCATTACCGAAACAAATATACCCGGATATACCCGAGTCATGATAAGCTGGCTCACACCCCTAATTACGTTACAGGTTAACTGATATCATTTTATAACTTGCTATGGATGCTTTTTTGCAATACAATGTTTTTGCATTTAACTAATTTTTCTAATTTTTTCAGGTCTTACGGAAAATAGTGTTTTTTTTTTAATAAAACAAAAATTTAATTACTGGACTATCAATTCTTTTCTTTTATTTTTTAGTTATTCTATTAAACATGGTTATTTTATTATACATATTATTTCATATTCATCTTTCTCTTATTGAAACAACCATTTTATTTTAATATATATACATACATATATATATATATATATATATATATATATACACATTTAGTAGCAAGGCAATCCATTGCCAGCCAGCGTCTTTCATTTAAAGCTAAGTAAACCTTACATAAATTTACCATTTTTTTTCTTTTATTGTTTTTGTTGATACTAACAAAGTATATTAATAATTTTACATGCTTAATTGTCTCTTTAAAAAAATGAAAAAGGCCTGAGCTTAATTTTTGAAGACCAAATTTTAAAAAAATATTCTTTTTTTGTCGAAAATAGTCACTAACAAAGTTAAAACTTAACATAAATATACTAAACCTTTTTCTTTGGTAAATCTTGTTCTAACTTTTTGTGACCCTTAAAGGTGACCTGAAAAACAATTCTTTCTTTGGAAGAAGCTAAGACTTAGCATAACGTACTCTTTATAACAGGGGGTGTAGAAATACCTGGCCTGTTACACAAGCGCGTGAGATGAACTCACAGGAAAGACTTAGCTTAACCTACTCTTTATAACGGGGGGGTGTAGAAATACCTGGCCTGTTACACAAACTCGTGAGATGAACCCACAAGTCTTGCCACACGACAAAGCTAAATTAATAATGTTTTGGGCTGGGTATAAACACCAGAACTTTGATAAAATTAAAGCTTTATGTAAATGTACAGAAACATCTGAGTATGGGAAGAAGAAAATAAGGGTTGCAAATTGTAACTAGGATTTGGAACATTAATTTAGTTTCAGTAGAGATCAGAGCCCTAACCGTACTGTTATAATAGAGGAAAGTAACAAATAAAATAAAAAAAGGTACATTTGGAAGCCTAGTACATAGGTGCGAGTAAACTCATCTATAGAGATGGGCCAGCAAGCCTATAAAGGTCTGACTCTAAGATATAAATCGACCTGTGTAGTGGGACCTTTATAAGCTTGTTATTGTTTTAACTTGAGAATTTTAGAAATCAATTTAATATAAGTATACTAAATTTGATATAGATTTGGTCTGAGAGACTGAAATATTATTTTTGGGTCGGGAATAGACAATTTAAGTTAAAACCTAATACTTAAAGGAGTTTTTTTTTCGCGAGGTCCTGACGAGAAATACCTGGTTTTGTGCCCAGGCGCAGATAAACCCACTCGGGACGACACACTCGTAAGCCATCCGTCTAAGAGAAGGAAAGTCTGACATAAAACCTGCATTCTACCTAAACAATCAGTCATCTTGCCTAGGCTTGTCACTGATTAACACGGTGGAACGAGAGCGGATTGTGCGTGTCGTACAAGCGCGCAAGCCGTACTATTTTTATGTACAGACGACTTCAGAAGGGCAGCTCTCACACGCATGTGGCTCGCTCATGTGTAGCCCTTCTTTGAGTCGTCCAATCTTCTGTCAAGAAGGGGCAGTCACCACACACACACACACACACATATATATATATATATATATATATGTGTGTGTGTGTGTGTGTGTAGTCTGAAAAAGGCACCTTTAAAGGCAACCTCTATGAGTATATATACATTTATACATATTAATCTGTAGAGTGAGATTGCTTATATATATATATATAGATATAATGCCTGATATCAGTGATAAAGCATTTATATTAGGTAAGCGTAGACACAAAGTTAACGACCTACGCTAATATACAATATACATTCATATATATTGAGGTCTATTCGGCTATTTATAGAAAGCGTTATATATATATATATATAAAGTAATTAAGCAAAACTAATCTACCAATAAATTTATCTTCTGATGGATCTAAATATCATTTTCTGGGCCAAACTGAAATATAGGTCAAACGATGGTTTTCTTGAAAGAGTCCTATTATCTATATTATTATCATTGTTGTGGGATCTTACACTAATCACCCGGCGCATTCACACCCAGCAACCAGTGGTTTATGCCTGAGTCAAAGTGACAACAAGTCTCCTCTATTTTCCAGCAGGTTTCGCATCACCACAGTCAAAGACTGTGCGGTGATACTTTTCCTCAAGTTTTCACACCGCCGCTTGCACTTCTCACACCTGACAATAAGTCTCCTCCGGCACTCCAGTATATCTGGTTACCTTGCAGTCAGTGACTACAAGCCCATTTAATTTTTTAGGTATCTGGTCATTAATATTAACATCATTATTAGTAGTTTTGTTGTCATAAAAAATATTTTTGTTTGTTTTGTGTTTAACGGCGTATCAACCTTTTTAGGTCATTTTAATGCCGAGAAAAATTACTTTAGATGAACATTATTTTTATATACAATTAGTTTTTTTTTTAATATCACAAGTTGCACTATTTATTTCATAGCTGGAGGTAATATAGGGATTCATACCTTTCCAAAGGTTTTTACTCGACATGTCAACGTAGACGGAACAACTTGGATTCGAACCGGCGTACTACGGTTCTGAAGTCCGATTGTCTATCCACTGTGCCACGTCGACCGGCCCATTAAAAATATTACTATTATTATCTTTATCATCATTATTATTGTTTGTTTTGTTGTTAATGACACTAGACAAGAAGCCTTGTAATATTTTGAACATCTGAAAATGACAAGTTCGATCGAAAGGTGAACAGACTACATTCCCAATACCACAAAATATGTGTGAGGGGTGGGTAAAAAATGAAAATAATCTCGCCTCACCTGCCAATCTGATAATAAGCAAAAATCAATAAACTCTGATTCATTTTCAAATCGAATAATATTGGATGATTCGACTCGATATCTAAATCGATATATCAGAAGACGAACTCGTTTTCAAGACGTGAACTCTTTTTTGAGACACACTGCTGTGCAATCCCACCCCATAACTGTGAAACAAAAAAGCCAGGGACACTGCGTAATAGGATTAAGAATGTTAGCAAATAAATGCCATATTGTAAAAATGCAATATTTTCTTTGGCATAAAATACAATACAGAGTGTCCCTAAAGTCCGTGTGCACTTAAAAAAATATAACTTTATTTGTATTTGCAAGAGAAATAGTCTTTAAAAAGGATTTGAAGGAAGTAAATCTATATTTTTTTAGTGTAGTGAAGGTGGAGCATTGGTAAATAGCTCGAACTCTGGAATCGTAGTACGCGAGTTTAAATCCCAGTCAAAACCATTGCATTCACCTTAAAAATGGCCTTGTGCCAAAGTTTGTTGGTGCTGCTCACCAAGTATATATAAATCTATATTTTTAAAGGTTTTATTGAAAATTTATTTAAGTTTCCACATTTCCTCCATCATATTGAAATATTACCTTTAGTATCAAATTTAAGTTAACATTGCCTGAATCATAATACTTAAGTACAATATTTTATTTAGCATGACATTAAATATTCTATTTAGGATAATATTTGCTGCATTGTGCTGCATTGTCTTTAGTAAAATGTTGGTGTAAAATACAGTCTTTAGCATTATATTAACGTAAAATAGTATTGTTAGCATAATATCAAAATACAATATTGTCTAATTTTTGTCTAATGCATAATTTTCAATACCAAAGCATTTTTATTACAATGCAATTAAAAATATAGAAAAAAAACTTTTCTTTTAGTCTAGAAGGTTAGATTTCAACGGTCAAATTTCCAGAGTTTAGACTCAAAATCTGCAAAGTTGTTTTTTCTGAGACCACAGCAGTTCAACCTTTTAACTTTAACTCCTTAGAAACCATTTACCTACTGAAAACTGATTTAAAAATTTTCCTTATGTCTGAAAACCCCAGACACTATGTGCATTACAAAATTAGTTTTATGTCGTGTTTATTTGTCTTCTTTATTTCCACGTGCCCTGAATAGATGACAAACCTTCAGTAGATTACAAAGTGGAAAGAGCACTCAATGCAAAATAAAAAGAATCCAGATTAAAAAAAAACATTTCCTTACGATAATGACACATAGGAAAAAAATATCAATTTCAAGAAGCGAGACCAAACGCGAACCACTTCCATACTGGTGTAGCTGTTGGGGTGGTGGTGAGTTTTTTTGTTGTGGTTGTTGTTTGTCACGTGATCGTAAGTGTTATGCTTTATGTACTTCGGAGTGAGAATTAATAATACAATTAGAAGTAAAGCCGGCGAGAAGAAGTGACATGAACCCGGCGAGAAATGGTCCAAATTAACAGTTGAGAATAGGAACAAGTCTTGCATTAATCTAATTCTGAATAGGCGTCAGACTAATATCACGCTAAACGAAACCCTGACAGCTATCTGACGTTAACACTACAAATATATATCTCTCTATATGTCAACTAAAGTGAAAATGTCAGTCTGTTTGTGTAGAACTAGTCTACCAAACTCATCTGTTAGTTTTTGGTCTACCGACTTAAAATTTGGCATAAAGGGTATTCAAACAACCTTTTGTAAGCAAGCTTTTTAATTGGTTTTCGAACGGAGATTTAGTTGGTGAGAGGTCAAAGTTGAAAGGTCTGGTCTTTACTAAACTACTCTGCCAATTTTGGGTTTAAGCACTTGAAATTTGATTTATAGGTTTTTGAACTGGGGGAAAACTTTTAATTGCTTTTGAGGTGGAAAAATACCTGGTAAATGTTCAAAATTTAGAATAGTAAAAAAACCTAAAAAAAACAAACAAACAAAAAAAAAACGCAAATCAAAATGAACACAAAAGTGATTATCAGACTTAAATTTGCATACCACAACGATTCATTGGCCACTAAAATTTGCATATATATAGCTTTCCTAAATAAAAGGCTTCTTTAAGAAGAGAAAAGCATTAGAAATGAATTTAGTAGAAAAAAATTAGAAATGAATTTAGTAGAAAAAAGTATTAGAAATTAATTTCATTATTAAAAACAAACCGCGCGTGCGTGGTACCCCTAGCTCTAAAAGTCCCCGAGGGACGCAAAACGGATTTTTCCCGGGGTAAACACTATTCAATTTGTGAAATGAAT
>JAUZSX010353713.1:0-10029 GCA_034780655.1 Idiosepius hallami
ATATATATATATATATATATATAGACATGTAGATATATAGACATGTAGATTTTTCTTTCTAAAAGTATTTAAGGTATTCTATTTATTTAGTTTTTTAAATCAATAGAATACCTACTTTTATCTATGAATTTATTTATGTGTAAAAGATGATAGGTTGTATCGACCAGCTTCATAAAGTTTTACAAAAACAAAAACTAAAATAAAACCCTTTCTTTTATTTTCAAATGATAACAGAAAAAAAAAAGAAAGAAAGGCGGGAAATTTCAAACCAAAGCATTGAAAGTGTATTTTAATTTTGTTCCCTCTGAACACTTTTCGATCGATAATACCATATTTGAATTGCTCCTTCACAGCCATTATCAGTGAAGGATAGGAAAAAAATTTCTGACAATCAAGAAAATCGATACTTATGTTTAATATATACGTCACATTTACATTCTACTTTTTTATTTTGATAAAAAATATTCATATACATATGTATACATAACTATTTTGAAGTGATCACTGAAAATACATTATGGTTTATGTAAATATAATGGTTCGTAAACAATATAGATCTTGAGTATAATTACTTTTCACTGTGTTACTACGCATCAATGTTTTTTTTTATTCTTTTTAGTAAAGGTTTTTTTATTTGAACAATATATGATGACGTATATGATCACAGGATTTTTTAAAGTAATTTAATATCCGAGAAAGTTTCCATCTATGCCAGGTAGCATTGTGTTTAATTGATTTTTATTTCAAATGATTGTTGATCACCCAGTATCTATCGCCACCTTTGTAAACAGTCTCATTAGAGAGAATCTACTTTAAAAATAGATTAATTCGGTTTACCATAATCAACTTTTATACCCACTGGTGTGTTGGGCAGTAAATGTGTATTTGCTGTTTCAGTACCATACTTGTTTTTTACGAGAAAGAGTCACTAGCCCTATGGTTAACCATACTTGTTATTTTTACGAGAAAGAGTCGCTAGCCTTATGCTTAACTATACTTGTTTTTTACGAAAAAGAGTCGCTAGCCCTATGCTCAACCCCTAAACTTGAAAACCTTTTCCAGATTTTTGAAATCAGTGTCTCCCATCACCCACAATTGCTACTCTACCGAGTTAACGAGCCCCATCTTCCCGAGGCAGCTAAAGATAAATGCATTGGTTTTGACTATGATTTAAACTCGCGTAATACGATTCCACAGTCCGAGCTTTTACCAATGCTCCACCTCGCTGCCTTCAATTTATCATAAATTGATAGAATTGATAAGGTTTCATTACAAGAAATCGACAGCATATTACAATACTAGAAGATCCATGAACCTTTGGGTCAATCAAATATTTAATTTATATTTTATTGATAATATGGTCAATAAAATGTTTAAGACAATGCTCTTCTATTTACGAGATTTTCTTTTTTTTTCAAAATAATTCGATTCAAATAATTAGATTCAAATAATTATCTTATATATAAAGCATTTAGTGAGTGTTAGGGGATGATTTTATTGATTTCAGCGTTACAACAAAGATCGGAATGATGACGGCCCATTCCTAGCGCGCAAAAATGGCCTAAGAATCTCATTGCAGGCAAAAGTGCACTGAGAATAATGGTGGCTCTCTAGAAAATAAATTCTAAGACAGAAATGATTTCATACTTTAATGGTACCACTCGCGTCTTAGTATATCTTAATTTTTTAAAACTGGCATGAAAAATTAGAAAATGTGGAGCTGTTTATGTTTTTAAAAAGTGCTCCTAATTTCGAAATGTAATAAAAAGTAAATAAAAATGATCCAGATTCTTCCCTTAATATTAACTTTTAAGCCCTTTTAAAAGATTCTCAAGCACTGTGATGATAAAGATGAGGATAACAGCCTAAAAAAGGTAAACATATTACCACACCTTACCTCAAGAACTGTGAAGATACCTACAATAAGTACAAGGACAAAGGTGTACAAATTCTTCTAGAAGATACAGATCCCCCAATATGCATAGCATGCTAAGAAATCATTTAGCATCAAACATATACTATTAATCTGCATCGAATTTGAGCAGTATTAAAATAAACACTACCACACATTTAACCTAAAAGAATTTTTGATAAAAAAAAACAAACTAAAATCATATCCTTTTTTAAAGAAATAAACCTACTTTCTAAAAAATAAATCAACAAGCCTAAACTTGTGCTTCCCAAAAAAGAAAAAAAACTAAAACCTCAATATTAGTTTAAAAACTACCAAAATCAAAAACATCCTGAATACCACATGATTTATCACAACAGAAATCCTTCACAAAAAAAACCTCCAACAATTAGCTTAATAAACTAAATAATCCAAAACAACAATAAAAATAATATTAAATGAATAAACAGAAAAAAATCTCTAAAACCTATGAAACCTTAAATAACAAAAAATGGTTGACAGGTCGTTAAACTCAAGCAAACCAAACTAAATCTTAAGAACTCCGAAAAGACATTCCTTTTATTGAAATAAGGTACTTATTTGTTTACCTGCTTTCTCATGCTATTGCTTTTCTCTGATCTTGAATTATCTCACCTCATAAAATCCCTCTACAAAAAGCATTGATATGGCTGAATGCAAATTACCCGGCACAATTAGTAAGTTTTCTTGGTTTGAAAATTTTCTTTAGAAATGGATGGAGATTTGCCAAAATCTAAAGCAAGTCTTTAAAAAAGTGATTAAGAATAGAATCCGATTTCGAGAGAGCAGTCTGAGAGCCTTTTCTCCTCTTATACTTTGTCTTGCTCCTGGCGGTCAGAAATCATGTTCTCGGGCGAGTGGAATCATCTTTGTATTACTTTTATTTTATAACTCTGTTGTTTCTTCCTTTTTTTGACTTTTTTTGCCTTTCGTTTTTATCTCCCAAAGTTCAACTTGATGTATCGACAAAAAGCGAGATTCTTGTCTTTTCTGACGATTATCGATTGATGAATTGTTAATCAATGAACGTTACATACAATGAGGCCAAAATCTGATACCGGAATAAGAAAACTACATTTGTTTTTCTTTTGAACAAGATGGCGTCTTGCAAATGAAAATACTTATTTAGATAAATAAAGTTGTTATTTTCTATACCTATGAATACAAGAGGGTACACCCTAATAAACTTCTCGTCAGTAATAGGTTTTCAGCTCTCTCGTTTTTTTTTTTGTTTTTTTTTTTGTCCCAGGCATAGGTTATACGATAAAATAGAGTTAGTGCTTTTTCAATTCACTATTGCTGTGGTCAAAATTGTTGGCCAGTCTCTTCATGTATTTCCAGGTGATTCTCTGAGCAGGTAGAATTCAATGACACTCAACACAGATCTCTATACAAAAAAGATTGTCAAATCATTTATTTACATAATTTGCATTATTAAATAATTACATTAAATCACTTAACTTTTGTATAGATGATCAAAAAAAAACTATTGCTTTCTAAATTGTATTGAATCGTTTGAAATAAATATATTATTCATTGGTAATACAAGATTTGAAATTTTACTATAGAACCGAAGTCGAGAATTTTTACCTTATAAGCTGTTTATCTCTAATATCTATCGCTCAAACCTAAGTTAATGTGATTTGGACAGGATTTTTTATTTTTTTTTTATTTTACTTTAGCAATGGAGTCAAGGCTTTTTACAACAACAGCAAAAGAAAAAATTGTCATAAAAGCGCAACTAATTTCATACTAAAACCTTGAATGTAGATTTTATGACTAAAAGTATATTTCCGAAGCAATTTTCAAAACGCAGTGTAGCTAAAGTTGACCTAAAAAAAATTAAAATCACTTCAGAACAAAAAAACTAAATATTTGAATTAATTTTGACATTTGTTGTTTAACAAAGTCATATTAAAAGACAAAATCTAAAATTGTTTGTGCACAACTTTCTTTTATTTTCTTGTTTAAAAATCAATTTGTTTGCCTTTTTTTATTTCTACATTTATTATTTTCCTTATTATCTTTCTTGAAAATTTCTTGTAGGGGAAACGTTATTTCTCCTATTGTCATCTTTTTACAAAACCAACTTCAATAACGAACTAATTATGCATTAGAAACGAACTTAATTAATCTCCTTAATTTAGAATATTCCTAATCAGTTCTTAAAAAATGAAATAAGACTTCATTACAATTCATTATCCAAGCTGGAGGCAAAAATTGTTTTAACTTTTCACTTCTTATTTCATTTACAGCACGTTGACAATTGCTATGAATAAGAACAATTTTATTGAATTGAAACTGGTTTGAATACACTTTCTATCTATCTAAATCTGATTTGGTTTATCATTATTACTATTCATTAGTAAAGCAAACGTATCTACTGAAAAACAAAAGAACCAATAGATTGACCATTAAATTCTACTGGTTGTCACTTCACTGGTCTGTTTTTTTCTGAAAAATTTAAAAGACTTTTCATTTTCAAAAAACAAAACTTGCATTTCCAACAAATATTTACTTAAATCATATAAAAATTAGAAAACATGATAAATCAAATGTTTTCTGAAATATATTGTCTAAAAAAGTTATATTAATATTCTTCGAACAAATGAATTGTTATATTTTCAATTTCATGAAACCAAGTCTTTTATATAGAGAAAGTAGTGTGTGCGTGGATATTCTTTCGTCTGTACAACAAAACCAGTGGACAAATCATATCTAAATTTTGCAAAATGATGGTCTATGATCGATGGATGCCTGAAATTGTCGATTTTTGCCAATCTTTACCGAAAATTGCCGATTTTTGCCGAGAATTGTCAATCTTTGACTGAAATTGGCGATCATTGCTGCAAACTGCCGATCTTAACGGGTAAAGCCGATTTTTGCCGAAAATTTCCGGAATCTACCGAATTTTACCGAAAAATGTCGACGCTTAACGGAAACTGCCAATCTTTGCCGAAAACTGGCAATTTTTGCCGAAAATTAGTGATCTTCACCGGAAACTGCCGATCTTTACCGGAAACTGCCGATGTTTGCCGGAAAATACCTATCTTTGCCGGAAACTATAGATCTTTTTCGCAAATTGCCGATCTATGCAAGATTTTGATGCAAATTGCCGATATAGACCGCAAATTTGCAAACTTTGTTGAAAATACCCAATCTTTACGAAAGAGGCGTAATTTAGTTAAAATATCATTAACTTTAAAAAAAAATCTGAATCTTTGCTTGAATTATCAGAAACCGTAAGTACTCAGATGCTTAATTTTTCATTCATTTTGTCCTTCTGGGCTTTTCTTAATTTTACCATTTTTAAGTCAGAAATTTACAGCAATTTTTTGGATTTGAAACTAATTGAAAAGTCTTCCTCTGATCTGAAAAGGCAATAGAGCAAATTTCAGGTCTTTAGACAATTAATAGTGTCTGCACCTAACTAAAATTATTCGGAATCGACTGCGCCTAAATAATTATTCGCAACCGACTGCAAATAATTAATTATTCCCAACTGCAACTATATATTCAAAACTGGTATAAAAAAAATAATTACCAGTTGCAAATGACTATACTATTCTTAATCGGCTGCAGGAGATTATTATTTGCAACTGCCTGCAAATAACTATCCTATTTGCAACTGGCTGCGCCTAAAAAATCATTTGCAACTAACTAAAATGACTATACTAGTCAAAGCCCACTGCACCCAAATAGTTATTTGTAACTAACTACTACTAATAATTATTGGCAACCGACTGAAAATAATTAATTATCTGCCACTAACTGCAAATAACTAATATTATTAAAATGCTGATTTGGGCGGAAGTTTATCGATATTTTGCCGGAAACTCCCGTTAATAACTTATACAGCCGGAACCATTTTGTGTGTGTATATATATATATATATATATATATATATATATAAGAAAAATGGAAAATAAATTCCGATGATGCATAGAATTTTTTTTTTAGAAAAAACAAGACAATATGAAAATGGATTATTTCAACATTATAATGTTTTGATTATTCAAAAACTTTGTCACGGCGTGTATTTATTTGCGTATATTCACAAACTCATTTAGTTATATACAACTACTAACATCCACTGACCTGCATGAATATTTATCTGAGGCATTTACGAATAGAAGCAAATTAATACATGCCCTGACGTAGGTTTGTAATGACTGAATCATTATAATGTCGGCATATTACTGAACCGTTATAATGTCGGCCTAACACATTTCCATCTTCTAGTTTTCTCTCTATACGTAGTATAAAATATATAATGATTGCATTTTATGTTCTAATATCACTCTAAATTTGGCAAATTTCATTCGATTACATCATTCCTTACAAGAAACTTATTAGCAAAATCAAGTATTTTCTTTATAAGAATTGTAATGTTTAACAATTAGAAAATATAAACTAAAAATTTACTAAGATTTTTGCTGCTGCTACAAGCTCTTACTTATTTGTAATGTTTTTAATAATTTATTGTTATTGCAATTTATATATATATATATATATATATATATATATAATATTTTGGGTATTTACGTTAGTGTAAAGTTTTCTTGACATGCCATTATTGATTAACTGATAAGACATTTAAATAACTGAAAATGTTTAAAAAAAAAAAGGCATCTTGTTACATTTAGTTAGAATTTGTAGACCTCTTTTTTTGTTCATTAAATCTGATAAATCATTCAGAAAATCTAAATTTACTTCGCATTCTAAGATAATTTAGCTTCCATATTGTCCAAAGAATTACAGGGAAAAAATAATTAAATAAAAATAATAATCATTCGACAGCTCTTTTCCTAATGTAGGGATTTTGAATGAAAAATAAATTCTTATACATTTCTTGCCAATTACTTCATATTCTTTCCCATTTGTGTTTCAGAGAATTAGAAGCACACAGGCACTTATGATACTTATTTGCTTCTTAAAGTTATATATATATATATATATATATATGCATATATATATATATATATATGGTCATGTCGACTTTTTACTTAGATAGCACCACTCACCTTCTTAACAAAGGATCTATCGCTCAGTGCGTTGCCCATAGCTTCCGAATAATGCAATGTTTAAACATGCATAGATAAATGAAGTATTGTTAAAAATTGTTGAAATATTATAAAAGAAAACACTTATTTCGCAGAACAACTTTTTTTCTTCGTACTGTGGACAAAACCGAACTGCATTGCATTTAATAATTTCAATTATATATATATATATATATATATATATATATATCCACATTTATACGACAGTGGAGCATTGGTAAAAACTCGGGCTCTGGAATCGTATTATGCAAGTTCAAATCCTAGTCAAAACCATTGCATTCAATTTAACTGCCTCGGGCAGATAGGGCTCGTGAACACGGGAGGGCAACTCATCTAGGTGAAGAGTAACACTGAAATAAAAAAAAAAAGCCAAAGCTGTTTTGAAGGTAGGCCCGCATTCTCGCAATTTCGACACAAATTGAAAAGCTTTCCTTTTTTTTCTGCTATTCATCAAAAAATCCCAAGGCCTCTATGCTGCATGATAGATTTATATCAAAAAACATATTTTCCCTATCGTTTTGTTTTTGGAAGTGTAGTCTAAAGAAAATCGTAAAAGATATTAATCTGTAGTTTTTGTCATTTTCATGACAAACCTGTCATTTTTAGAACTCTTTTTTTTCTATTCTAGTTCCATTTGACAACTATTGGTCTTTCCTGGTTCCGTGTTAGTTAGTGTTCTTATAGTCCCAACAGGAAACTTCCGAGCAACAAGGTGTTATAATCATAGTCAGCCATAAGGATTCAATTACGAGGCAATGAGCAGTTGATATACAGAGGAAAGATGAAATAGGCGTTTATTTTAGCTAATTTAGAATTATCAAAGTAGACATGATGTCAACGAATCTGGAGTACTAATACCCAAACCAGGGGATCCTGCCAGGCTTTGATCTGCTGACGAGTGATGTTAGAAATCGATTTACAAATGCAAGGATATTATAGAAACAACATTATTTAAATCCTGACTGAAATAAAGTGAAACAAGTTCGATTACATGTTTGTCTGATTATTTTTCTTAGTTGTTTATTTTTACTCGGTCCAGCACCAACTTAAGTTAGGCACAAGGATATTTTTACAGGCTGATTATAGCTCTGAGCTTGGGTAATCAGTGTTCGCCAAAATGAGTTACTTTCCATAGTTGACGAGCCCCATCTCCGCGAAACAGCTCAAGTTAAATTCAGTGGTTTTTACAGGGATTTGAACTCATGTATTACGATTCCAGAGTCCAAGCTTTTACCAATGCCCCACCTTCACTGATTATATTTTAGTTGTTGCTGTTAAACAGAAAGTTTTCTTTTCACCATTTTGGATTCTAATCAGTTGACAGACCTCTTCTCTATCTCTAGTTCTAAGACATTACGTCTTCACCCATAAGGAGAACACTTGTCGACGATGTCAAGCTGTGCAACTTGCCTGTTCTGTTGATGGGAGGAGCCTGACGTCGAAATGTATATAAGGGGGAACAGACTATATTCCTCGTTTAGAGGTTCTGTTTGGCGAGACTGCTCCAGTTTATAGGAATAGCCACCGACCGGCCTATTTGTTACGGTACCTGATAATTCTAGTTAGTCACCCATCTATGTACTATACAGTCTAGACTTTGATTAACTTCTGGTGGGAATCGGTATTTTAAACGTGATTTGATTGTAAACACACCAGTTTATACCAAGACCAATCGAGCGGCTTATACGTTGCAGTTTCTGTTGTTCACAAGTGGTCATTCATACAAGTAAAAAACAGGCTGTCAGGTTACATGGATATAGTTGTTATCACCCTTAACCCAGAAGAAACCTGTTTCTTTTACTGCTAATAATAAAGAAAAGTTCATTGTAAGTAAATTGAGTACAAAATGAAGAGATTTTCTATATGCCTAAATCAAAAAAATGAAACAAAGATAAGCATATTGATTAATATTGCCATTTTACATCTAAATGGAAGCATTAAAGGGTAATTTTATAAATAATACATAATGAATATTTATGCATTTACTTCTCAAGTTCGCATATAACTTTTTCATTATTTTTTGCGACTATATATATGTATATATATATATAGCCTTATTCAGATTTTGTTTTTTAATGGTTGAAAAATAATTCCCTACTATTTCGCGCGTAACCCTAAGCGGGAAAGAAAAATGAATGACAAAATTAAAACAATATACAGAGAAATATTTCCGAATCTTGTTTTGCTCATATCTCTAATTTCCCCTAGAATCTTCTTGGGTTGTAAGTGTTTTATGTTTCGTTTTGTTTTGTTTTTTTCTGTGAATAACACAATATTTTTGGCAATAAAAACAAACAAGCTACAACCTTTTTCTATTATTTAAATTCAATTTTTGTTTTGTAGCTTGCACATTCTACTTGAATTGCAAACCGATGATTTTTATGTATTAACAACTCTTATTCAACAAGAGTTGATGCTATGAAAATGTACATGCCTAATCCTCTACTTATACATTTGCATCCTATTTATTTTTATGACAAAATTTCTCTTACCTTTTAACCAGTCAACCTTGGCAAGTGAAGAGGGGTAAAGTGAATGCACAGCACATAGACTGTCGATTTTTAGGTTTATTTTATGTTTGTGTTATATCTAGGACTGTGACAAGAATATTTGTTTTATGTAAGCATATTTTTTGCGTACACAATATTTTCTTTAATAAAAATGCATATTCTTTTTTAAAAAAAAGAATATACTTTTAAAAAAATGCTTTTTTAAAAATAATATTATTTTAACAAAATGCATATTCAAGGACTGTGTTGTTCAACGTCTCCCTGGGTTTTTACCCTTCTCTGCATAGTCCACCTCTGCCAACGCTGGATGGTGATTGGATGGTAAAAATGCATATTTTTTTTTTTAAAAAAAGAATATGCTTTTAACAAAATGCTTTTTTAAAAATAATATTATTTTATCAAAATACATATTCAAGGACTGTGTTGTTCAACGTCTCCCTGGGTTTTTACCCTTCTCTGCAAAGTCCACTTCACACACACACCTTTAGCAGAGTTTTCTTGCTCTGCCAACGCTGGATGGTAATTC
>JAUZSX010353723.1:0-10027 GCA_034780655.1 Idiosepius hallami
AAAAAAAAAAAAAATGATAAAATAAAATAAATAAATGAAAAAAAAAAAACGAAAAAAAAAGAAGAAAAACAAAATAAAACAAAATAAAATGAAAAACAAAAACGAAAAATACTTCTTTAGCACTTTTTCTAGCAAATGAATAAATATCTTAAGGGTATCTGTTTTTCCTTCTTTCATTTTTTTTTTTATTACAATCCCATTGAAAAATATTGTAATAATACCCAGATTTTTACCTCTCTGATTTATTAGGGAATTATGCAAGAAAAATTACGCAATAAATAGAATAAGCCAGACAACATCTTTAAGAATTGAATAATGTTTTTTATTGTTTCTGGCAGGGATGTTAAAGCATAAAATTCAGGGAACTTCTTCGCTATTATTGTCAAAGCTATTTTTGTTCGGAAATATTTAAAGAGTGCCGAGAAAAGAAAGAGACTGTTTATTGTGACGTGACTGACTGAACAGCCGATGCCGTAAGATGTAAAAGTAAAACTCTAAACGAATTTCACATCAGAAAAACTGGATGAATGAATTACACCAGAATAAAAGCAATAGCGTTTATTTATTAAAAGAAACAAAAATAGACTTTATTTTTATAAACATGCGTACACGAGACACGACACGACACGTATATATTACTCTTTCTTTTTCCTCGAGACAATTCGGTACGTATCTTCGTAACGTCATAAAGTACTTTTTCTTATTGCACAGTGGCAGTGCCCCGCTGCCCCGTGCCGTCGTGGCCCGTGCCGTACTTAGCCACTTTGCGGACCCGTCGCAGAAATGCGCCTCACGGCCCCTACCTCAAAAAGGGAAGTTGCCCCTCCTCCTCAACATAATGGAGCCTTCGACTAGACATGCATATACTAATGACCGGCAAAATTATGTGGGGTCTTAATGGAATCTAGTTTCTCTTGAAAAATCTAAAAAAAATATTTCTAATCCAAATGAATGTAATGTAATCAATCCATCTAAGCCTAAGCCATCTTTCTTTATCTCTCTCTACATATATTTGTATATGGCATATACAAATACATACACATATCGCTGAGCGATATGTGTATGTCGGAAAGATTTTGAAGTCAACAGTGAGTGCCTGTGCTCTGTGCCGTCACTCACTCACTGCCGTCCGTACTGTAGGAATGTACCTAAGTGACTTCAGGTCACTACTATCATGATAAAAAAAAAACATTACGCCTTGCGGCCCCTTTACCCTAAAAATGTAAATTGTTGCTGCCCCCCACACACACACTGGAGCCTTAGTACATTGAAAGAAATTAGCAGAAAGCAAGATGGATTGATTGGTAGAACCTTTTACTAAAATAGCATCAAATTTAGATTTAATTTTTTTTAACCATCAATCTCTATGAATTATTTAAGGTCCTTAAAAAATAATGTTTGTTAAAGTGAGAAATTATTGTGAAAAAAAAAAGAAAGCAAAAATAAAATTTTACGCATGCGCCGTGTTCGTGTTAGGGGACCGTGCCTTATTTCAAAAATGCAATTTAGACGCTCTACTCTAAACTCCAGTTGTACCGGTAAAATTTATCAAATTATTTTTAAAACCCATTTTTTTTTAACGGATAATTTAATTTGTCTGGATTTACACAGAATTTATATTCATCTCTCTTTGATGGAATCGCCCGACGCCAGTCATTTTTTATTATTATTTCAAGAAACATTAACATCTTTATGTTCATCATTAAAATAGAAATTATTATTTAATCATTAAATAGAAATTATTATAGAAAATATCTCGGTTTATGGCGGGTGTGCGAAGTGGAAGTGAAGTGCACGCTCACGCAGCAATGAAGTGAAAACCCAAGGTAAAAACCTGCTGGTTGTTTGCTCAGAGAGAAGACTTGTTATAACTCCGACTCCAGTTAAAAAAGAAGCTTAAACGTCTGGTTATTGGTTTGAGATCAATAATAATAAAAACTCTAATAATCCTTGTCTATTCTGATTCAAAAGAAACCTCGAAGAATGGACCCCCAAAAACTTAAACGGTGATTGATTTAAAAAGTTTAGGAAATTTCTATTAGATGTTCTCTCAGATGTTCTTCAAAAAGCACAGGAGAAGAGCCAAGTAAGTAAAAATTTAAACTATTTTATATTTATGATAAAAGTATATATTTAATTAGAATAAAACTTAGAAATCAAAATAGTTTGGACTTAATTTACAATGTTTTTTAAACCTAAGCCATATCGTGTTGTCGATAATTTAAAAAAATTACCAATCTAAAAATTTATTATTGCCCCCTCTTTAAAAGAAAAAGCATTATTAAAATTAAATTAAAATAAATAGAATATTACTCATTAAAAAAAATTGTGAGAAAAACAAATAAGAAAAAATATTTGAAGAAGTTTAGTTCGGTAGGCGGATGATGGAGTGATGATGGATGGACACACATACATAAAAAAAGTCATTTTTATTTTTTTGTGTAATAAAAATAAACATTATTACAATCAGAAACTGACAAAATTTCACTTTTAAAATATTTTATTTAAAGAAATGTTTAGAGAAATAAGTTTTGAATTAAAAAATCATTTCTTTTTATGATACAGTAGTCGCACTAAAAAAAGGTTTGTCTTTTAATAATTTCTATTTTTAAAATTAGCAGAAGATAAATTCATAAGTTTACCTGCCAAAATGGCGATTTTTTTTTAACACTGACACAAACAAACATAATAATAATAATAATAAAAGAAGGAAACCCAACCTTCTGCTGCTATTGCATTTAATAATTTTATTTTCGATTTTCGGTCGACATTCTTTCTTATTTTTTGACATTTTTTTCCGGAATAATATCAATTGAACACTATACCTACCAGATAAAAAAATATGGAGAAAAAAAATTATATGGGATTATAAGGTGGGGACATGAAAAAATTAATTTTTTTTCAAATTACCTTAACCCTTTCAACTCAAGAGGGCTGATATATCGGCCTTAGTAACCAAAGGCAAAAAAGACACTGACATTTAACCCTAATATGGTTCTTTTTATATAAAGTGAATATTTAGTAATATTGCTAAGTCAGGATTCAAAGATTAAAGTTGAAATATCGTTTGTGTGTGTGTTGCCATAAAGTCGCAACTCTGGTGGATGTATCGTTCTTTAGGTTTAAAAGGGTTAAAATTGACCTAGACAGTAAAAACTGGTTGTAATAGAAATTAAATATTCAAAAATCAACCAAAATAAATATAAAAATTTTGGATTGGCTCATGTTCTAAAAACGAGTAAGCATAAATATTTATCAAAACTAAAAAAGTTCAAGAAAGAAATTTTTTCTTTAAATCAATTAAACTTGATCAAAACAGACCTTCGCCTGACTTAAAACAATTAATCAATTTATTTGAATTTAGGGGTGGGGGATATGCCCCTGTTAACACACTTTCAATATTATTGGCGGCGGTGGGGATGCTAGATAACCCGGAAACACCTTGAGAATTTTTTTAAAGTCAAGAAAGAATATTTAAATGTTTTTTTTTTTTTTGGTGTGGTGTTTTTTGTTTTTTTTATGTATTGTTGTTGTTGCAGTATTTTTTCCATTGCTATTTTTTTTTCTAAAAATCATTTTGAAAAAAATTGAGTAGAAGAAGAAAGACAATTTTAAAAATTGTTTTTTGTCTAGACTCAAAAAATATCCAGGGCCGTTCTTAGGGCCTCGCAGACCACGTAATTGCAGGTGGGCCGCAGGCAGGCCCCCTAGGGGCTGCCTGCACAAGGCTTCTTGGCTTCACGGATTGTAATACAAAAAATTACGAAAATAATTCATTGTTAAGATTAATTAGAAAATAATTATCACACATGAAATATACATCTAATCCATCCATCTCTCTTTCTGCCTATTTCTCTCTATAAATTTGTAAATATATGTCTATATAGTCGAAGAAGGCTTCAGTATGTTGAGGGGGGTGCAACTCAACTTGGCTTTTTAGGCCAAAGGGGTCGCAAGGCGCATTTTGCGTTGGGACCGCTAATTGGCTATGATGCCCGGCACTGAAAATATCTTGTATAAAATAAAATAGAAAGTCTTTCTATTTTTTTGATAAAACTTTTTTACAAGTTTAAAATTTCTTTTTCTTTAAAATAAATCAATTAAAATGCAAAACTTTGCAAAAATAGAAAAAGTTGGAGAAAATGTTGTTTCTTACTTCAAAGAATTTGAATTTTTAATAAAACTGACAAAGCCCATCAAAAACTAATTGTTTTTTTTTATAATGGAAAATCTTTAATCCTTTAGACCCTAAAGAATTGATATATTGACCCTGGCGACTTAAGGCAAAAGAAGACACACACACAACCATATTTCAACCTCACTCTCTGGATCCTGACTTAATAATATTACCAAGTAGTCACTCAGAGCCGTTCTAATAAAAAAAACATATTAGGGTCGAAATGTCAGCGTGTCTTTTTTGCCTTTGGTTACCAAGGCTGATATATTGGCCCCTTACGTTTGAAAGGGTTAATAGTTCATTTGGCCTAGTTGATTGGCATTCGAACTTTGGAATCATAGTACACAAGTTCGAATCCCATTTGTTTTGTTTGTGTTCATAATTGGATTAATACCCTTGGGAAAAGTATGAATCCCCATATTCCCTCTAGCTATGTGTTAAATAGCAAACTTCATGTTATTAATAAAAATCCATGTGTCTATACATAAACTCAATGTTCTTGGCCTTAAATAACCTAAAAAGGTTGATATGCCATAAAACACAAACAAATAGTTGTCTATAAGTTGTGTTATTTGAAAAAGCTAATTTGTAGATTATCACATACAATGATGCAGAATATGGAGAGAGGCTTGAACAGGTCATACTTGGCTGCACATCATGCATAGATACCCTTTTTTTTGTAGTTGTAAGTTATGTTCTTTAAGAAAACTAACATGCTGATCATTTTATTAACATACATGGTGCCTTTCAGGTACAGATAGCCTGATCTGGCTCTGCTTGTTGCATATGATGCACATTGCACAGCTTTAGAACAGCGGTTCTCAACCTTTTCCATGCTATCACCCCCAAAAGCTATTTTTGACTTAAGTTAATTCATAATCGCCCCCCAGAAGAAATAATAACAAATATTGTAATTATGACTAACCAACACTAAACCTAACAATATGCCCTTTAAAAATCTTTTAAAAAAATAATCATTTTCTTCTTTCAAATCTGTAAAATAAATTACTCGTATTTCCCATGTGAAATTATCAAAACAACAGTAACACGTGACTTGGCAGTGTAGACAAAAAAATAACCCTACTAAATTTATCGACCCTGTTTTTAAATTTGCCGGCTGTCTCTGCAAGACTGCTGCCTTTTGTTAGTACAATCGAAGACTGATTGAAAACTGCATTCATCGCCCCCCCAAAATTTGATTTTTGCCACCTAGGGGCCGATTCGCCCCCAGTTGAGAAGCACTGCTTTAGAAGGTCCTTCTGGCTCAAATGTGTTGCTAGCTGAGTTGGGTTATTTTGTTTAACCAAGTGCATTTAATTTTTTTTTACAATCCTTGATATGGAACAGTTTTTGGATTCTTTTTCTTTATGTTGACAAAATCCTAATAGTTTGGCAAATGTAAGAAAAAAAGCAGAAATTAAACCTTTTCCAAGGGTAGCCCAAAATTTAATTCAGCTATGGACTGGATTTTAAACTTATATATTACGATTCTAAAGCTCTTTACAGCTTAGCCATGACAGAATTTCCAATCCTTTATATCTGACTGTAAGGCTTACCAATTTGCTTTTATATGCAAATACACAACACTTACATACACACAAATACACAACACTTACATACACACAAATACACAACACTTACAAACACACAAATACACACACACTCAAACACACACTCACACTTGTATATTTCATCTTACAAACTTACGTTCAATTTATGGATTTATATTTTTTTCTTTTCTGGAAAATCAAAGAAGAAAAATTCAGGAAATGATTTTTCAGAATCTCAAACATAGATTTTTGTTGATGAATGGAAACTTTCTGGATGGTTTAAAAATGCAAATAAAAAAATAACTCCCCAATAACAGCAACAGAAAAAAACAAAACAAAACAAAACAAGAAAAAACACATTACAGATGCATCAATATAAACAAAAGAAAACAAAAATTTAAAAAAAGAATACAATTTGTGAACGTGCTAGTAAGGAGCCTTGTAAAATCAATATAGAAACTCAAGATATTTTTTTTTCTTCTTTTTCTAAAGGTAAAAAAAGATTTCAAGGAGGTTGTTAATCTAGGTCAAATTTACTTGTATGACAAAGGCTGGCTTATTTTAAAGCTGGACTAACTCATTTGTTTAATTTTTTTTGTTTCATTTAAAATATTGAAACTATTCAATCCTTTACAATAACAGCATTCATATTTTGATTAAATACCTTATAATTTGCAAACCATGTTATCAATAAATAAACAAATGCTTGCAAAAAAAACATATTTTTTTATATTTAGAAATTTGATGAATGTTTTGCATGAGTGACATAGCACTCTATACTCATTACCTATGATTAAGGTTGTGCTTAGGAGTTGAGAAAAAAAGTCCAATAAATAAATGTGCAAATTATCCAGCCTCATCTCAAGTATTCCTAAAAGCAAGGCAGCTTGAGTTAATATTTTGCAACATGAGGATTCTGTTAATAGGATATTATGCAATTAGCTAAAGGAACCAAAAATCTGCCAATTAACTTCTCTGTCGATCTTCTTGATACGACTGACTTTTAAAAAGACTCTTTTCAACACTGAAAGGTTACAGGTTTTCTATTTTGCTGTCAGTTAAAAGAAAAATCAAATACCACAGTTTAATTCTAATGTTTAACATTTAATTATTGTTTCCCTTCTAGCACACTACTATATGACTCTAATTTTATTACTTGGCTTTTCCATTTTTAAAAAAAAATAAAGACCCAACATAATGAAACAGCATTTGTTAAAGGCTCCAAGCAGTTTATCTGTCCCTTCTTTAATTAAACCCTTGTTCATTAAAATTTCCAGTATCAACTAAATTAAATAAAATAGATTTATTTTTCCATAATCACTGCAGTTTTTTTTTCTTTCTCTTTTTTTCCCCTTTGGGATAATATATTTTTCCCTTGTCCAAACAGGAATAAAAAGTTGATCCTATTTTTAAGAAAGTTAATTAAATTATGCTTTAGAAAAAAATAGTAATGTTAATTTTGAAATCTAAATTATTAAAAGCAATTTTTATGGATAAATTTTCTATCCGGAGAATTTTTTTCTTCTGATGGATCTATCATACAGTTGACAAGTCCACTGTATATACATGACACGCACTGTTGGACCAAACCAAGTAAGGCACAAGATCAGTTTTTATGTGCTTATGAATTTGAATTATAATTGTAATTTGAAAAATTAATAAAAGCTAGGGATCTGGAATCGTAGTAGGCCAGTTCAAATCCCAGTCAGTACCATTGCATTCCCCTTAAAAATGGCCTTGTGTCAAACTTGGTTGGTGCTGCTCACCAAGTATATATATATGTATTTTAAAAACAAAGAGTCTTCTGCCCTTAGTTAATCAGCATGTTAAATACTATAAAATGAAAAAAAAGCAGTTTGGATAGAAACAAAATATTTGTTGTTTTTGCCCATTCAAGGAATAAGTCAGAACTGTGTTTTGGTTACAGTAAGGAATGTATTGAGTAAAAAGTTACATAGAGAAAGAAAGAGAGAGGCTTAGACAAGTCATTTATCAACCAATATCTAATTATCTATCTATCCATCTATCTATCTATCTATCTATTTATTTATATACATATCTATATATCTATCTGTCCATTTAATTATTTATACATACACCTTTCTATCTATTTATCTTTCTGGCTATCCTTCCAAACTAAAACTTTGTTCCAAAATTAGAGCCTGTGTTATTGTATACTCATCTCAACAAGACCCTTATACAAGAGAAACCCGGGTGTAAGAGACTCCTTCTCTGGTCCTGACAACTCTTTATATCCGGGTTATACTCTAATTAAATGTACAAAAATAGTTTGAAAAATAGTTTGCATTTTCAATCACAAATTGAATAAGAAAATTCATTATGAAAAAAAAAAAAAAAGAATGATTGGTGTTGAATTTTTTTTGACTTTTTTGTTATAAAGTTTTATCACATTTAAAATCTTAAATTAAGAATCTCTACATGGATCTCATTAATCAAAGTCAGTTTTAATTAATGATACGAATTTGTCACTTATTTAAAAATGAATACCAGATTAAAACACAAGTGAAGAATGCTAAAAATATCATCCTGCAAAATATCCATTACACACTGCCGAGAATACTTTTATTCAGCTGAAATCAAAACCGATGATTAATAATATTCATTTAGACTGAAGAAATCATTTCAAAAAAATAATAAACTCAAACAAAATAACGAAACCTGAATCAGTAATTGCGGTAATTAAATAGATTATTTATTAATTTTGCAAAATAGCATAGAGACTTTCCAATGGCTTGATAACCATTCATTTTTTATTAGTGGCATAGCTAGAGTTAATGTCACCCGGGGCAGTCCCTCATATCATCCTATGCTGAATGTTTCACCTTATGCTTAATGGACTAAACCATTCTGTAATAAATTGGGAAACCCTGTAAAACCCCATTCATCAACTAATCTAGTGGAGCTACACCCCCTGTACACTTGATGTGCTTTAATTATTAATGTTGCAGAGTAACTCAGGGGAGCTATTGATTACCTTATGTCAAGTTAAAAAAAAACTTTAAAAACTAGATTTTTCTTCAGACTAAAGCCCTCTCATGGCACCATGTAATTACATGATAATATTTGATAAATAAGTTTTATTTTCAGACTATTTTCTCACCTTGGCTAGGCTGAAAAATTTTGTTGGGGGTGACATTGTGTCTCTCCTCCTTTGCTATCACCCAGAGAAGACTGTCCCCTCGTCCCACCCTTAGCTTTGCCACTGATTTTCATAAATATTCTTGCTTTATCAATCAACTACAAAACTACTACTTCTCCCAAAAATTCGTGCTTAGGCCCCCCGCAGACCCTGCATTTCTCAACGAGCCCCCTAGGGGCCGCAAGGTTCCTTAGCTTCACAGATTGTAATACAAAAAAATTACCAAAATAATTAATTGTTAGGATTAATTAGAAAATCATTATCAAACTTAAAATATACACCCATCAATCTTTCTGCCTGTCTCTCTTGATATATATATTTGTATATGCATGTATATATTATCAAAAGCCCTTGTATGTTGAGGGGGGGGAACAACTTGCCTATTATAGGGTAAAAGAGCCACAAGGTGCATTTTGCAACAGGGCCGCTAAGTGACTAAGCATGGCACTGCTCGCATTAAATAAGTCAAATAAAATAATCTTCCTTCTCTCTGGTATATAAATGTTAAATTGTGTTTGGGCCTGTGTATGAGTTTGTTCTCTATGGACTCCTAAACAGTTGAGCCAGTTTTTCCTGAAAATTATCATACTTGTGCTTTATGTGTCTAGGAGTGTCCTTAGGTAGGTGTTATTTCTGAATAATCTTGATAAGTATAAAAAATTGATAATTCAAAAAATCAGCTTCTAGAAGTAAGAGATCTACACGGATTAAGAGAAAATCAAAAAAATTGTAATTATGAATTCATATCTGTGTTTGGGCAGCAAAGGTGGAGCATTGGCAAAAGCTTGGGCTCTGCAACCGTATTACAAAAGTTCAAATCCCAGTCAAAACCATTGCATTCATCTTTAGCTGCCTCAGACTAATGGGGGTTGTTAACTCGGAAGAGCAGCTCATCTAGGTGAAGGCTTGTGCGGTCATCGGATGGAAAGCTTTCGGTCCGATGATCGCACAAAGTCGAAACTTACAGTCACCAAAGGCTGTTGACACCGTCTCCACGCTTAACTAATATATATGCTGTATCATTGATACTAAGCAATCTAACTATAAATATAAGTAATCTTACTATATATATATATATATATATATATATATGTGTGTGTGTGTGTGTGTGTGTGTGTCTGTGTGTGTGTGTGTGTGTGT